>JANZLQ010000030.1:407506-436980 GCA_026212715.1 Elanus axillaris | reverse complement strand
AGTAGTGTTTATACTAAGTCAAGGATTTTCCAGCTTCTCATGCCCAGCCAGCGAGAAGGCTGGAGGGGCACAAGAAGCTGGCACAGGACGCAGACAGGGCAGCTGACCCAAACTAGCCGAAAGGATATTCCATCCCATGGGATGTCATGCCCAGTATATAAACTGGGGGGACTTGGCCTGGGGGATCGCTGCTCGGGAACTAACTGGGCATCGGTCAGCAAGTGGTGAGCAATTGCACTGTGCAGCACTTGTTTTGTATATTCCAATCCTTTTATTATTACTATTGTCATTTTATTATTGTTATTATCATCATTATTAGTTTATTCCTTTCTGTTTTATTGAATTGTTCTTATCTCAACCCAGAAGTTTTACTTTTTTCCTGATTCTCTCCCCCGACCCACTGCTGGGGGGGCAGCAGCGAGTGAGCAGCTGCATGGGGCTTAGCTGCTGGCTGGGGTTAAACCACGACAACACAGTCTAAACATGCTTGGTGTCTGATCTTCAGAGCTCATGAAACATGAATTTAAATACAAGGTGAAGTATCTACTTCAAAGTCAGTCACATTTTACACTCGTCTTTTGTTACAGAGGAATTCAGTCCTTAGTGGTTTAGGGGTTGGGAAATAGGGAGGCTACCATCTTAGGAGAGATTCAGTCTCTCAGCTTTACAAAAGAGCATACATAAATTCAGGTAAAGCAATAACCCATATGATTTCTCTAAAAAATTCAACTTTCTGAATGCACAAAATCCTCACGGAAGTGCCCGGGAACAACTCTATTTTAAGGCTGGCTTTCTAAAATCAGCTTCAAATGATATCTGCAGTCCTGTTTTCCTCTAAAAGCTGATGTTTAAAATTGGTCAGAAATTTCAGAGAGAACAACTGTTTAACCCTCAGACTTCTTAGCAGTTTTTGCTTGCTTTCTCCGTGCACTTTTTAAAATAAAACATGGTTCTTGAAGGAATCATTCCTTGGCAGTCCTGTTTTTCATTACGGACCAAGTTATCCGCAAGAAAATGTTACCTGTCCTGCTAAAATAGGCATCTCAAATACATCACATAATATAAAGAGGTTTTTTGAATGGTTGGATTGAGTATTTCTTATCAATAGGTAAAATGATTAAATGGATGTGCAGATAGAAGTTATCATACATAAAAGATGTTACATTACAGTAAGGTGTGCTGCTCACACAAACACAACTGGGCTGTACAAGGGGGCAGCTACAGAGGACAAACCTAGAAACAGTAAAAGAAACCAACCATACCTGGTCCTCATTCAGTGTTATATTTTCTGTCTGTTTTGTGGGTTTTTCTTCCTAAAATAAACACATATTTGTGTTGATCTGCTAGCGTCTAATGGCTCATTTGTGATGATCTTCAGAACCTATGTATGACTCAGGAATTCTGATCAATTCTATGATGTCAGCATGAAGCTTTTACTTAAAAACTGTAAACCAAAAAGGTTTCCCCATCATGAAAGGCTTCCAATAGCATCCACTAGCCAAAGGACAATTGCAAAGCCTCAACTTTTGACATCACCTTAAGCAACAGTGGTTATAAGGGGAACCAGGAATTTTTTCCTACCTCCTATGAGGAGAATGCAGAATGGAATTTCCCACCAGGGCAGGGGAAGAAGCCTGGGAAGTTTAAAGATACCTGGCATTAGATGAAGGATATCTTTGACTCTTTCTGACAACTCTTCAGAATCAGATATCTAGAAACTACCTAGACATTACATATCTATATAAATAGTTAAGATATTTTGAATTTGAAAATACGCATTTGCACCCGACAGAGACTGTAAAGAATTGGGACAAGAAGATGGGAAAATTTTATGCTAACCCATCATGCTTATACTGGCAGAGGGAGCAGCGATCACAACTGGGAAATACAGGAAAAGCAGTATCCCACACTTTAAATGACACAGTACTTCAGAGCACACAGTGGAAAAATCTGTGTTACACAGAATACAGCTACCTGGTGTTTAACGTGGCTAGTTATTTTAGAATCACTGAAAGCTCCAATAGGTTTCTTTTTCCTGGTGCTAGTTTTAACTGATTTTTTTTTAAACAGATGCCATATACTTTAATTTTTAAGTAGCACAGAACAAAGGCTAGGTATATTCCCCTAATGAGAATGACTATGAAATCAAAATATGAGTGTTCAATCTCAATTCTTCATCTGCTAAACTCCTGACAAATCCAGAACAAGGGCTCCCAAACAGCAGATAGCACATAAACACTCTCGGGTTCCTAGAGCAGCTGCTGCTGTTGCCAGATGAAGCATTCAAGCAGGAATGCTTTAAAAACCCTGATCTAGAGCTTTAGAAACTACAAATACACACTCAAATTTGCATCTGGAACATCAGCTGCTATCTTCCTGCATCAGGCACTGTCACTTCTGTAGCAATTCAGCCAGCGTTGTGTAAGGCAGCACAAATAGCAAGACTTTCTACTAGGCATTAGTTCTTCCACATGGGTAAATCAACTAGCAAACAGTAACTGAAAGACATGCAAAATATTATTCTAGTCTCCATTACATTGATTTCACAGTAACATAACTATTAGGATGTTTCCAGACTGATTTCTGATGAGTTGTTTTGCTGATAGCTCCTGCATTGGATTTAGATTTGTTCAGTAATGAAAACGAGAATTCAGAAGTACTCAAGTGAACATTTAGAAACACTGAAGTGGGGGACAGTGGGTGGAGGAAGATCTGAATATGTGCCTGCTTCATCCCATTTATCCTGCAGTGCTGGTGTATGTCTTTGAAGTGCTGGTATGGGGGAAGAAACTGCATTACCCAAATACCATTTACATAATCAGTTTTTCCACATTTAAAGAAGGCATTTCTCTCTGTTGTTACTTTAATTTGTTCTTTGTAATCACACACCTCTAACAATAAACATAAAATACATGTTCATTTCCTCCATCCTTTCTACTTCAAAAAAAGAGGTCACCTCTAGCAAAGCAAGTATTATCTTTACGGCACTGACAGAAAAACTGTACAGTGACTGGCAATTCATTATTTTGCTTCCATCTGAATCCCTTTCACCATCCTTCAGAGGAAAGAGATCTCTAGCTAATATGTACAGTTCTGAAGCTCCAATCAAGTACAGATAGCTAGATATATATACATCATATATCTATGCCCAAGTTCTGGGGACCACATACCACAAAATAATGTGCATATTCATTTAGACTTTTTTTTCAGCTGAAAACGGAAAGCGTATCTACATGAAGTTTATATTCACAAGGGACGCTTGCAGTTAAGGCTTTGATGCACCTGACAGAAGCAGCGAGTCTGGAACGTGCTGCAGATCTGTATGTATTATTCCATGCATGTCATTACTTTTGCGTTTGTCATCATCGCTATCCAGTATCATACAAGGCCAGATAAACAAATTTAGTGTTTTCATACTGTGTAATGATTGGGTATTATCCTTACACTCACCGAGACTACACTGGAAGTATTCGTTCGTGTCATTTTTTTAGGTGTCGATGTCATAGCCTGGACTCTGTGAGGGAAATCTTCAACCAAAACTAAGCAGAATTACCTTCTGTGGGTTGCTACACGTGTTAATGCCCACCTTCAGAGCATTTCACCAACTCTACATAGCCCGGTGCTCTCTCCACCAGCAGCGAGAACCAACCAGTGCTGGTAACACTTACAGAGAGGCAGAGAAGACAGCTCCAGAAACGGGTGCTCTTCTCCCACTGTAATACCGTTAGACCCAGCGCCGGCTGCTGTGAACCCTACGTAAGACGTCCTCTGCCGGGAAGCCCGAGCACCAGGCTCCCCATCACCCCCCATGCCCCGCAGCCCCTTCCCCACCGTGCCACCACACAGAGCGGCCGCACCCCTCGGCCCTCCCACGAGCCAACTCTGGGCAAGCCAGTAGCACACAACGCTGCTCCGTGCCACTCGGGGCTGGGGCAGCACACCGGTGGCCTGCCGACTGCGGGGGGGTGCACAGAAGAGAACAGGTCTGTCTGCAGCAACTGCAGCCAGACCCCATCCCTATGCGTCCTGATTCAGCAAAAGGCACCGTTTCTTGGCCCAGATCACAATTCAAGTATCACAGCAGATAAAACACGCTCTTCCTCTTCTCCTTGTACTGATGGCACAGAAGCTCGTTATGAGCATCCTTGGACCGAGAACTGCTGCCTTCCCCAAACCCACTCTCCCACGCACGTATGGGTCACAGCTGTTCTCCAACCAACCAGCTGCACAGGCAGGCACCAGACACCGCACTCCGCTCCCCGGTTTGTCACTTCAGAGGCCTGGCTACTGGCAGAACGCCGCCACAGGTGAGCGATCACACCTTTGATAACCCCATCCACAGGGGAACGCTCCCATTTCTTTCTTACCTCTTTCCCTATGCTATTTAACTATTCCAGCCGACACCAGGAACACACCTCTGACGCAGCTGGAAAGGCTCACCAGCTGGACCGGCAAGCAACCAGCCACAGCACTGGCTGCACGACGTTGCTGCCCAAGCTCCAGCAGCCCCGCAGGCTCCTTCCTCAGCCCACCTGCATGGCTTTGCACGCTCTTTGCCACTTCTGCCTTTGGCCAAGGCTGTCAACTTGCATGTTCTCTCTACAGCATTGGCTCGATCCATTTCAAAGTGGTCCTTGGAGGTTTTACACCACTACTGAACTTCAATAAAGCAGAACGCTGCCGAAACACCACTGTGACAAGTGATCGATTCTGCTTCACAGGGGCTCCCTGAAAAATCTGAGAGGCAAACGCTTGTGCACGGCCTCTAATCCACAAATACAATTCGATGAGGAATTTCCAGTACTTCCACCAAAATTATAGCTATCGTTGCAAGTAGCTGAATTTATTCTCCTACAGGTAAAACCTTCATTCTTCACTATCAATATAGACAAAACAGTAGTATCTAGCCATAAAAGCTGCTTCTTTCACAGACACATCCAAAAGACGCCAGATAAAGTAATTCACTATTCCATGTTACCTCAGAAGAGGGCACTATTCCAGGGGAGAAAGAATATATTTTATTAAACTTCATATTCTGCAAGTGGTAAATTAATGCTTTCTCATATCAAAACACCTCAAGTGGGAAGCCAAGACACTAAGCACAGAATTCAAGAGTTCTTCGCTTCTGAGATCAAGGTTTTTCTGTGTCCCTTACTGTTTTGAAAAGGCTGAAATAAAAATATAAATCTATAAAACATTTTAAAAAATAATTGCGATATGGCATGCAATGTGGCCAACTACATTATCTCTTAGAAATCCAGTGTAATTGGAGAGGAACAAACATTACTGTTGATCTATTTCATAACCTGTCATTTTTATTCATCCAAAAGCAATCTATTGAAGGCTTCATCACAAATGTGAATGAAGTTGGTAACAGACGGTATCTGTATCTCATTTGAAATGTAAATGAGTCATTCTTGTCTTTTGGGGGACTAGGATAGAAGAGACTGCTCTTCAGTCTTGTGGTTAAAAATAACTTCTCACTCATCACGCACAATATCGCCTTTAATGATCCCTGCTTAGTATTACTTTCATGATGACCTGTGAAACAAATGGGGACACGATGCATCCTCCAAAATTCAAGGAAAGTCAGATATTTAAAATAAAAATAAGCACGTGTGATGCAAGACTGGGTATTGCATTACATCTAGAAATAACATACTAAGATTCAGGAAACAAAAAAAGGACAAAACAGGGAGGTGAGATGCTGCACAGAAGGGCTTCGAACTATTGCCAGTCTTGAACGTTCACAAAAGATGCCGCTCCAGGGCAAACCTACTCTGCTTCAGGCCCTGCTGAACACTGGAACTGTTCCAGCTGGTTCCTCAGCTGTTCTCCCTTCCCTTAGAGTAAGCTGAAAAGCCATTACCCCCTGAGTGCGAGGAGGCTAGATCATATGTCACCTTTGCCTGTATTCATGCAAGTATCTTCTGATAGTCATAACAAAACGCTTGCCCAAGCACAATGGCTTAATGATTGCAACACACTCTCAACTGAGCTCTTCTATGGTAGTTTGTCAACATTAAAACTATGTAAATATCAAAGTGGACAACAGCAATATATCATCTGGGAATTCTAACAGTAATAATCTAATTACAGCCTTTATAACACTGTTTTCTCACTGCAAGAGGTTTAAACTGTAATGAAGAACAACTCGAAAACAGTCTTACAGGAGGCTTCCTTGTAGTTTTTAAGCCAGTTTTCTGGACTGGGGATGGAACAAAGCCTTTTCGCTAGGAGGATGGATGGACAGACTGGATCAGCGATGCCATTCTGGGAAAGATTCCACTCTGGGTACACCGGTGGAAAGAATCACTGCCCCACACCATGCTTGCCCCATTTTGGGGGTCCTGAACACTAACAGACATATAGAAACAGACAGTCGCTTACACTGTATCTTCAGCTGTATGTGAATTAACTCAAGTACTAGAGGCTGCATAAGTGTGCTGACTACAATATTATAGCAGGGTTAATGTATTGTATTGACAAGGTCCACTGCTGGTGATTCCCAAACCTTCGGGACCAGGTAAGACTGCCCACCATAAAATTACTAGGCAGCAAAGTGGGGAAGAAGCTCTCACAAATCAGTGGTGAACCCTAACTACAACAACATTTAAATTGCATAGACACAGCTGTGAGTCTTTTACTGTGCTGTTGCAGTTTAGGGGACAGCTTCTTTTGGAGGATCCCAAGGTTAAGACTGCACAGGATGAAGGAGTGGTTAGAGCACTGTAGTTTTAAAGAAGTGTTGGGAGATCATTTAGCTACTCTATGGTTCAATAACAATGATGATACTTTGCCAGATAAGGGGATACTGAAAAAATAACTTCCTAAAAACTATTACATTGGGTTTGTAAACTTTCTGTTGAATTGTAAGTATACCAAAATATGGACAAGTCGACTGGGAGAAAAGCAAAAACTTCACTGGTAAGCCACTGAAGCCATCACAACTGCATCTGTATTTCATAAGTGGAACATTTTTAGACATTTTTTTTTTGCCCAGACATTACTTTGTTTTAAAATACATTCTAAAATTGTGAAAAGTTAATGTATTACTTCATATTGCATGACTTCAACAACAGACCAGGCCTAAAAAGAATGACTTCCTTATGCATATTCTGCATTAAAATTGATCTATTCAAAACACACACCCCCTCTTGCTAGCATTACTTTTTTTTCAAACACCAGGGTAGTCATATTAATATTAGTGTGCCAAGTGTTAAATTGTATTTAAAAATATATAAGATATATTTCGGTATGTATAGTGCCTGATGATGTGGTATATTTAAGAAGCAATTTCCTTAACAGCAAGAAACCTCACTATATCCACATGACTAAGACACAGCAACCTGAAATACACAATATTGCTGACCTTCAAAATTGTTCCAATTTTTTGTAACTCTTTGCAGTAATTTTGCAGACTGTTGTTTGCCATCCCATTTCTATCCATTGCCAGCGAGTATACAAATAACAAGAGTTGAAAGTCTATTTCCTGTACACACAAAACGCGCACTGCTCCTTGCCTACTCAGCTGGAGATTTCATTTACCATTGGGTTACACTAACTTATCCCTAACTAAGGACCATAATTTCTTTTACAGTTATAATGCAACCCTCTTCTTCACCTTTCCCTTCAGCCATTCTCCCTCCACACTGCTGCCCAGGAACCACCCACTCTCTGGGACTGTGTGACCAACTTTCCCAGCTCTCAGAAGGAAGGAAAACACAAAAGCAGCGGCGTAAGCTGTCTGCTAAAAAAAAAAAAAAAAAAAAAAAAAGTAGAGGTGCACAGCTTTCACCACGCTTCTAGACAGCTTTTTCCAAGAGCTGAAACCCCAACCAGGTCCCAGGGACACCCCGGGGGGTGGTGGCCAGTTTAACTTGCTTCCTCTGTCCTACCTACCTACCTTACACAGCCACTCCAATGATTCTCCAGCACCTGATGCTCAGCCTGTGGGCAGGGGTCTCACCTCACGGAAACAGCGGGAGGCAGAAGCCAGACCCAGCAGTGCTGGGCTTTCATCCTGGCTTCGGTCCTCTCCCATGCTCACTGAGACTGCAGCCATCCTGAACCGGGGGGGATATATCTGGCCTGGATAAAACAGGTTTAAAAAAAAAAAAAAAAAGGCAAAGCAAACCCCCAAAACCCTCATGTAAGGATTGCAACACAATTGCAAATGTACTAAAACTGAAAAGGTTTTTCTCCCACTGCCACAAATCCTTCTGTTTGCAGGTTTCTAGTGCTGTAATAATTCAGCTAGTGAGCTGTTACACAAGGAAAAAAGAAAACAGATGGTGAAAATATTTCCTGCAAGCTGCGTAAGAAGACCTCAGTTTACTTTCTTGAGGGTGTTCCCTGTTTCTGTAGCTTTTCTGAAGCTTTAGGCACAGCTGCAGTACTAAATAAATGAATCCTAGTATCTGAATTGTCACAGGATCACTTCTCTTTCAGTCTAGGAAGCAGGTAATGCAATTTCCCCCCAGGTGCTTGCAGTTTGCAGTATGCTGGCTGGGAAATACTTTTCAGCTTCACTTGCCAATATACAAATGTACAGTGCTACGCAGGTATTAGGCAACATTGCTTACCTTAAATTGACTAATATTTGAAAGAAAGCATTATGGTCTGCTGGTTATACCCTTGTTGATAAACAAGGTGCTAAGTTGATACAGTTTTACAAAAGTAAGAGATAGAAATAGAAATACATTTGATGTAGTAAGGCTCACTTAATACGAGTTGTAGAAGATGTATGTCTGAGTTTTACAGATGCATATGAAAAAATATAATGTGTAAAATCTACATTAATAAGTTTTATAGGTATTTTAAATGCATAGATATAATTATGTCATAGAAGTGTGCTATTGTATGTTTTCAAATGTGTTTAAATTCAGATTATTAAGAATAATGTATAATCAAAATTAAGTTATAAAAACAATTATACATTATAAATTGTAAGTTTATTGAGAACTAGAAAATAGATGTGCTTTCAAGAGATTGTGTTCATTTAGTGATTTTGTTTTGTTTTATTTTGCTATGTGACAAAATCTTGGATACAAAGGACTAGATGTTTCTTGTTTATTGGGACACAGCTTTTATGTTTATATTGACTTAATACAGCAATAAGCTGTCTAGAAAAACAGGAAGGAGAAAAATAACGGACCAAAGTAATGGTCAATTCTCAGAAACATTTCAGTGCTGCTGAGGGACAATCCCAGAGGTATTTATCTTTTATGATTTTGCTGCCTCTTTAGGTAATGTGAGACCGATTTGCACGTTGATAGGAGAAGAGCTGAGAACAGGAAATGCAAGAGGATTTTGGCGGGTTTCAAAAGGAGCAGTCTTTCAAAAGGGAACCAGTAACTACTTGGGAGATCCAAATGAGGGAGAAGGGCACAACATCTCCCAGCTTCATCACTGTGGAAAAGCTAAGCCTCCTGCGCCACTGGCACAGTAACTTACGTACCAGCTAGGACTGTGTTTGCCTCTTAAAATCTTTGCTGCTTCTGTAAAAATAAAAAGTGCTTGAGTGCTGAGAAGCAGCGTTGATCAGGCTGTCTTCATCTGAGCACAGTAGTTGTTACTTCTCATCCTCACACTAGGAAGGGGCACAGTCACCCCAGAGCATCTGAACTTGCAGGGTGAGAACAGCCAACGTGAAGGAGTGTAAGCGAAAGCCCAGGCTTAGCTTCGCTGATCTGGAGGATTTGGGGCAGGGTTATGTTTAAACCACCGCCCAAACACAATCCCCCCACCCCAAACCAACAAACTGAAATACTGGAGGTTTCGTTCAGAGCAACCAAAAAGCCCGTATATTGCACACACATAACAATGTGCCTAAAACTTCAGAAAAGCTACAGAAACAGGGAACACCCTCAAGAAAGTAAACTGAGGTCTTCTTACGCAGCTTGTAGGAAAATACTTTCACCATGTTTTCTTTTTTCCTTGTGTAACAGCTCGCTAGCTGAATTAGTACAGCACTAGAAACCTGCAAACAGAAACAGATTTGAGACAAGTGGTGAAAAGTGACCAAAGGTCACACAGTGTATGATGTTACACCCCTTCTTCACCCAATTCACAAAAATAAAAACATACAATATCAGATCCAATGGCTATGTAAAGGTACAAGCTTTCCCATGGCAGGCAGGCAAGCAAAGTCAAAGAGCAAAACCGCAGAGACTCATGCAGCGTCATAGCAAAACCTTCCCTCCTAGAAGTCGGGTAAATTGACAGGTTTCTGAGTAGAAAACAATTCCAACAAAAGGTAAAGTCTTGCATGGCTACCCTAAATTATACTTGATAACAAGAAATTCTGGATAGCTTCTTTAATGGTTCTCTGGTAGCTCCATCATACAAGTAATTGTTAACTAATATGTACTATGAAATTATTAAATGTTTATTTCCTAATGTCAAATCAATTATTAAGCACATAAGGAGCCTTATAAATGGCTTAAATTATTAATTTCCATTTGTCATCTGGTCCCTTGACTTCAGCAACATCTGAACAATATGATGATATTTGAAATTAGCATTTCTTAGTTTCAGTACTCAGAAACGTTAATATTCTTATTGATAAGTCTTATTTCCCATTAGAGAGAAAAATCTTGCCACATGCAGTTTTGCATGTTTATTTGAGACTCACCTTTTTATTGTGCTTCAATGGAGTTACCTTAACACTTCCCTTAGCAAAATTCATTCATGTGACTTGCACAGCAAATATCACACTGCACACAAACTATGCAATAATCTTGATGAAATCTACTATCAGCTCAGCCTTTGTACTTAATTGTACACTCTGAGATGGAAAAATCACTACAGGAAATGGAGTAAAGAAAGATAAACTAGCAGGGAAACAAGGGTTTCATAAGGTTGTTCTGATAAAGGTGCAGGACACATCCAGTCTCTTCTACTTTATATTACATTAAACCTCTCTCATAAGCCTTATAATGAAGGCCTGAAGACAGCAGAAATATAGTAAGATTATCACCTGATGTTTTAATTTTTGAGACTACTGCTCCAGAAGAACACTGGAAGGATAAGACATTTAAATAGTGAAAATCTGTGAACTTTTTTATAACTCAGAAAATCCATCTCTTCAGTTTTTAAATGAACTTCAGGCACAGGTCAAAGTAAATTGTCATATAAACTAGTTCAGTAGTCCCCAGATGTAAGTAGTGCATAGCAATAAAGAACTAAAAACATGCTCCTGGACCAGTGAAGTCCATGTCTCTGCTATCAAAGACACTGAATGACTCCTAGCTAAGGACAGCATTCCACTGCAAAACCAACTCATTATTTTAATCCTTATTATCCTGAGGATATTAGCCGCTCCACAAACCCAGTGCCCTAATGGCTAAGGGATTTATTCCAATTTCCAGTTTAAATTTTATTAATAGCTGGCTAATTTTTTTTTATTATTATTTTTTTTAGTGTGTGTATGTGTCAATAATCCTTTATTTTCTGTAGTTTCTCCTCAAATCTGATGTTTGCAACCACGGATTATCTGTAGATGGCAGTCACACCACTCTCAGCATTCTTCTCTTCTGCTGATCTATACCCAAGTCAAGCTCTTCTCATCTCCCCTCACAAAACTCCCCATTCTCCTTCTCCTGGTGATCTCAATTGCCACGCTCTGCATTTGTTCCAGTTTAGCTGTTTGAATGCAGGTGACTAGAAACGTACATAGTCATTCAGGTGAGGTCTCATCCTTAGCCGGATACTTTGCCATCATAACTGAGTCTTTTCTGGATGCATGTCCTAATAACCCAGTGACCAACTAATGCTTCTCCTCTTCATTCTCCTTGTCCCTGCTCATTTTCTCCTGATGAACTATCGGCCTATAGCTCAAATTTCTGCTGTTAGCTCCCAAATGCTGGCACCTCACATTTCCTATTATTAAATTTCATCTAGTTGCTATTACTGCAGTCCTCAAGGTCATGCTTTTCTTCCCCATAACGTTCTGATCTTTTGCTGTATTAGGAATCTTTTAACTGGGTCATCAACAAATTTCATTATAGCGGTGACATTCTGTCACCCGACCACTAGTAAAAAGCACTAATAAAGGCAAACATTCTCCAGAGAGCTCCCTGAAATATTCAGCCAGCCATCTTTCTCCTGCTTGATGTTCTCTCAAGTCACACTAGCTGCCATCTCCCCTTGCCCATATGTACAGTTACTTTAATAACATTCATCTCTTGTAGCAGTGCTTCTAGTCTTCCATTTGGCACTAAACCAGGTTTATTTTATTTTTTTTAGGAAACTGCTTTCCCTATTTAAAGAAATCCGTTCTCTTTCCATTAACAGCTATCATAATACATTGCCATGACATACCAAAAGTTAACAATGGCACATTAGTTATGCTAGCAGGGTGTTCCAGGGCTCCATAAACTATTTTACTATATTAATATACTATATTGCTGATTTTAATGACTGGCAGGTCTCTAGCAGCTCAGCTTTTTCCTGTCTTCTATACAGATACAGCCATACCAGACTTGATAAACACATTTAAATGTCTTGCTATTAAGCCTGTGACTTTGTATGTCTATAAAAAAAATGATTATTAAGATCGAAATCATCTGTTCCTCTCCTTCCTCAAATATAACTGCAAATATGGCTTATACTTGTGGACTGTGGGTTTCTTCCTTTTCTATCACACCTACACCTAAAGCACAGTATCATCTGCTGGGCAGCATATTCCCCTTTCATACAAGCCTCCTGGATCTCCTTATATCCTTTGCCAGGTGACCATTCACCTACAAGGTACTGAACCGTGCTCCTACAAGATTTAGCTCCTTGCTCAAGATACTCACTCCTGATAGTTCGATTAACCTTGAACTTGGAAAAATGTCAAGTCTCCCCCGTGCTCCAGATCCTGAGCCAGCAGTGCAGCTGACAGCAACTCATCCTTGCTTTCCCGCGCTGCAGAGACTTCAGTGACACCCGCCCTGCTCTCCTGTGCAAACATCCAATCCTTTTTTTGCACTGCTTGACCACACAACATGTTATTAATCATGTATGGCAGGGCTGACTTTAGATAAGGCGGGTCCCAATCAAGGGGCAGAAATCGAACCTGATGCAATTCTACACCCAGAAAATACTTCCATCTCTGCGGACCCATCGGCTCACCCCACTCCCCAACACAGGAGCTAACTGTCACCACTCCAGAAGTGCTGTGAGGGCCCTCACCCCTCAGCACACAATAGACTGATATCCTCAGGTGTCAAGAGAGTATCAAAAAAATAAGAATTATAACTACTAACACAGAAAATTTTGCCCACACTTCATAAGCCAGGGCTGCTTCAAGGCCCAAATTGAACCATTCCATACCAACACATTAAACAAAACAAAGCGCTTTAGATTCAGCTCAAAAAGTAGCATTTAGGCTAAAATAGCCAAACACATATTCTAAACACATCGTTCTGTGGATAATTTTTTTCAGAAACCAGAAGCGTCAAATCTTGCTTGAAGTAATTTCTGTGCTGTAACTGAATATAGACAAGGAGGAACACATCTGGTGCCTGGGCTGTGCAAACGTATTTATAATTAAGTAGAATTGAATACCAAAATCCAGCAATGAAAGAATTCATTAGACTAGTATAATGCTGTATAATTACTCTCTTTTTTTATATTATCCACTGTACGCTTTAAGAGCTCTTTTTACCCACCGATATCAATGTGCTATGACATATTTACATACACCCTGTATAAAAGGCTGAGGAAGTATTAGACATGTCAGAGGATGACATGGAAAGGCGACTGTTGTACAATAACTACACTGTCAGTGAAATAAGAGGAAACCAATTTAAATTCATTCCCTGGCATGTAACTACAGATAGGTACCGGATTTACATTTTGTAAGGAAATGTGCTCCTTTCTATAGTAGGGAAAAGCCCTAACATGACAAAACAAATACATCACCTTCTTCCACCTGCCTTGCTTCCTCGGCCTGCCTGCCTTGCATCACCGTCCCTCCACCAAACACACCGTCCACCCATTTCCAAGCATCGCCCTTGGGTCTGTCCTCACTGACACCACCTTCTCCACGCATTATTGCTCACACCTTAGATTCAGGAAGGACTGCCAGCCCACAGCGGCTCCCTCTGAGCCACCGCGCGACTCCCTTTGCTCTTCGTCTTTCCCACCGACCCTGGCCTGGCATCCCGCGACTCCTCCCAGAGAGCCCAGTCTCCCTCCTGGGCTGGAGCACAGCCAGCACAGGTCCCACCGACACACACCAGGTAACCCAGGGGCTCTCCGCCACCTCTGGCACAAACCAAAACCTGGGCTGATGCCAACAGGAGAGGGCTGCCACGCTTCTTTCAAAAAGCTCGTCAGGTACCAAGGACATTCGCTCTCCTCGGATTTTTTGTGTCGAGCCACCCACTGCCTCAACAAGGCCCCCTCCGCCCCCCTCTCAATGCACTTGCTTCTCTTCATCGTCCGTACCGACGAGTAAGGGAGTCAGTACGCTCGACAGTGCAAACAGCCTGGCTCCTCTCGTAGGTGGGTTTGTGACTGTGCCCACACAGCTGAGTGACAATTAATGACTGGCCCAAGGGACGGAGTAACAGTCTACAGCTGCCTTGCCTTCCCCCTCAAACAGCGGCCAGATGCCCACCCGATGACAGCTTTCTCTCCAAAGCTGGAGCTGCAGCCCAACAACAGATGAGGAGATGCAGACACATAAAAGCAGTCTGCAGGGACAGCAAAAAGATAGCTGAAACCAATCACAATTTGCACTTATTTCACATCAGCCCACAGGTTCCTCAAAAAAAAAAAAAAAGCCAATGGCCCTGACCAGCCACTTCATTTTCAGCCCTCTACTCCTCATGAAAGTTACTTGAGCTATGGGCCTGCAGGCTCTGCATTAACTATATATTGAGTTTGTAACCGAAATAGTCTCTCTGAGGCGGTATTTTTATTGTAGACAAAAGCAGTAGAGTTCACACCTACAGCTCCTTCAGACAACAGAGAAAAACTGCATTTAGGAGTTGCAAACAGTCAAAAGGAACATTAAAATCATTAAGCCAAAATTTAAAGGATGCAGGGTTATCTTTTCAAGGGAGAAGGCTTGTGCACAAATTAGAGAATAACAAGTTCTTTCTATAAACTATGGTATGCAGAAAAATTATCCTTCAGTAGTTACTAGTACAATTAAGAAATGCCATCTTCTTAACAAGCTTACGATTCAGGATACATGAAAGATATGATGAAAAGAGTATTTGTAAAACTTTGCTGGACCAGAATAGAAGCTGGGCTGCAATTTGAAGAAAATTGAAGTAAAGAACTTGTTTAGTAAATAAGTGTGCATGAACTGCCTTTTTAAAATTTTCACAATTTTCTAATTCAATCTGTTGACAAAGACATATTTGAAATTGAACTAATTTAAATTTTACATCACATTTCTTTCATAAAAAGCATAAAGGAACAACAAAAACACCCTTATAAGCCAAGCAAAATGGTTTTAAAATTCACCAAATGTAAAACTTCAACAAAGAAACTGTCAGTGATCACCAAGGAAAGATTTTTCAGGTTTGCTTTCACATATAATTATAGGAGAGAACATCGATTATTGACCTATGTATTCTTGATGCAGAGCAATCAAAACACGAGCATCACAGGAATACCCGGCAGTATTTTACCGCTCACGGCTTTTTTACAAGCGTTCAAAAACATCAAACCTGCAATTTGTCTATTGTGTAAGGTGTCATCATTCCCAGAAAGATTCCCGTATTTCCACAGTTTACTCTTAACTGACGCTAAGCAAAAGCATAGCTACAAAAGTGATCGACAAAACAGCACTGCTATTCAAAGGAGGCTGGGTGGAAAAGTGGTTTTGGGGAAGAGAAGGGTCCCACTGCAGGGAGCCACCCGACCTCCAACTCCTGGCAGCGGCCAGGGGCCACCGCAGCCAGCACCAGCCCTCTCCCACCAGACGCCAAAGACACTGGCATGGTGAGATTAAGCCATGTATCCGCAGCCGGCTCCAGGCTCTCTGGAAAAGCCCTGCCTGCTCTGGGCTGGATCCGGTGCAGTGCTAGGCACGGCAGCTGCCCGGAGCTGGCTGCTGCTGGCAGAGCCATCCAGGCAGCTCCCTCCCAGATGTTTCTTCTCCAAGCAACACTTGCACGCAAAGTGAGGCGAAGACTGAAACGTCAGAGGACTTGTGTCCTGGCAAGGGAAGACCTGCCCTTCCCTGGAGCTCTGCAGCCCTTCCTGCCTCACACAGCCCGCCGTGTCCCTCCGATGCTGCGGGAACCACTACTTCTTTCCTAAAAGGAAAGCGGGGCAGGACAGACCATCTTCACAGGCTGAATAGAACCCCTGGACCAAGACGTCAGCATCCCTCCCCTCTCAGATCTCTTTTTACACCACATGCTTCTGAAAATCACTATCGTTATCTTTCAAAGGACAAAATTAAACTCACCAGAACTTGCAGTGAACAAATAATATGGCTAATTAAATATTTGCATCTAGGCTTGAAAGCCTGAAATATTCTAGTCTGCCATCCCTCAACTGGCAATGAAAATAAATAAACCAGAAAAGTAAGACAATGTCAATTATCAGACCTGATACCACAAAGATACAGGACTCCCATGATGAAATCTGTATCTAGAGAAAAATATTACACATTCTGATTTGCCTTTTATTACATGCAAGAGTGGCCTGGTTTGGGCATTTCAAATACTGTAAAAAAAATCACCAGGAAGGCAGTTTCATAAGATAATTAATCCCTGAACGTTCCAAGAAAATGAAAATAAAAGTCATCCACAAAGGTAAGGGCTCCAAAACTAATATTACCAACATACACCAGTAATTTAAATCATTTGAATTAAAGACTTTAAAGGAACTACTCGCATACTTAAAGTTCAGTATTTGCATAAGTCATTGCAAGATCTGAATAACAAGTCAGAGAATTTGTTTCAAGTCTATCTTGAAGATCTATCTTGAAGGCACCCTGGATACATTACTACCATTTAAAGGTTATACCAAACTCATGGAATCAGCATGAAATTTACGGAAGACATATTTATGTATTTAAAAGCTTTTTCCATCCTTTGAAGAGTTTTACAATTATTGTATTAGGAGTATTCCCATGTAGAGAGGCTTGGGAAAAGGAAAAGGATACAGCAGAACACAGAAGAACCGATCAGGTGCAGCGTTGGCTATTGCACATCATTTATTGATATTTCAAAAATGCTGCTATTAAGATGCAATTTAAAAAATGTGAAGGGTACTTCCCTGCTTCTCCACTCATTCATTTCCCTAGAAATGTAAGGGAACTCACCACCTTCTCTTCTCACACATTACTAGAGAGCACCCTGAAGATCACAGAAAGCCTACACTCAAAGCTCAAACATTTTAAGCTGAAGAAGCTTAAATCAGTGGTCTTGAACAACACTAGCATTTCTGCCATGTGAATTGGTCACTCGACTTAAATGTTCACTCTACAAAGAAGGTGGTGACTGGAATCAAATGTTCATTATGCAAAGCAGCTTAAAAATATAAAAGCAAAATCTTTCAAATATTTCCATATCGTAAGTATGCACATCCCTTTAGTATTTCTAAAATAGATGCGGGGAGTCTCAGCATGCAAACACTTAGTCACAAAAACATTTTTAAGAGATGTCCCACAAAAATGAATGTGAATGCTTTTGCATAGAATGGTTCTTGAAAATGTACCCAGGGGAAGTAAAATTAATAATAATAATAATGACAGTCTTACCTGGTCCCAGGGACAGATGATTCCTCCAAAACACATGAAGAGATATCCCATGGCAACAAGACACACCCAGACCACCAGAGAAAATACACGAAGCAGCTTCTTAAATACAGGTTCTACGCAGACAAGGATAAATATAGCGAAAAAAATTGCTAGGGCCGTTGGAACAGTTATTACAAATGCCACATGGTCTTCAATTTCCTGGAAACAGAGGAAAATGAAAAGGAAGTTAAAAACGAATGTGCCTAAAGGTCAGACAGCAATAACATACTCTAAACTGACTGCACAAGGAGATCCCAGAGGCATGACCAAATATCAAAAGTGAGTTGAATCAAAATAGGATGTCTTTCACTGTAAGAAGCTGTTATGTGGAGCATTAACTTCATAACCAACTATTAACCACACTACTGCATGGTGCTTCTTTAACTAAATTGAGAAATATATTCGCGGAAGCAGACTGAGAAAACTGTAAATCGCACAGCAGTAACGCACCAGGTCCCTAGGACTGAGTAAATTAAAAGGCAAATCCTATCTGCCTTTCTGTTCCAGAATTCAAGAGATTTCTGTGATTAGTGTGGTTTGCAGGTGAAATTCAAGCATCCCTATTGAAGACTGCTGCTGTCAAAACGCCTCCCAAATCAACCATGCGTCCATCACTCTATAAAAGCCTTTTTGACAGCAACATTTGCCAGGTACTATATATTTGCTTCTGTTTAAAGTATTTCTCTGAAAGGACAGGCTCTAGATTACATATATACTTTTCCTCCTAGCAACTGCTTACTTCAAAATGTGCAAACAACACCCAGAGCAAGGACTAGAATATAACTTGAAGTGAGATTCAGAATAAACAATATTTAAATTTATTTAAAGAACTTACATGGAAGTTACAACACTAGTATCTTTAAATCACCGAGTGATGGATGCACTAAAAAGGAACAAATATTTGATGTTATATTCCTCTATGTGTTCAAAAGCATCTCTGGTTGAAGTACAACAGCACTGTATCAAAGTCTGATCATAGGATCTTTACTCATTCCTGCAGCTGTTACAAATTCTAACAGCCTCATTTGTAGCAACAAGGACTGAAAAAGCAGGCCCCAAATGCTACTGCTGCAATATCATAAAATCCTCCACTAACCACATACTTCATGCAGAAAAGCCTTGTATTCATTTTTCATGCTGGTAAAACCTTGAAACAATCTGAAAGTACCTATTTGATGATTTGTACGATATCTAAGCACAAAGCAACAACATTTCTTTTTCCTTTGTTTTATAGTTGCTTCCTTAGTACCCTGATAAATCTTGTTTATTGTTGGGTTTTCAACTTAAATACTTAACATTTTGCTTAAAAGCTTTTTGATGTGATTTTTTTTTCTTTCTTATAACACTTGCTACAGTTAGAGGAAAACTAAAAATTTACAAGTAAATTTGTAAATTTACAAAAGCTGTGGGCATTTGGGGGGTTTTGGTTTTTTTTTTTTTCCAGATCTAGTAAGTTTTAGAACTACACATCTATGGAGCCACTTGCTGAAGGTTCCTTCCCCCTCCTCCCTTCAAGCTTCATTTTCCTTGCAGCCCCCCTGACTGCATGTGGACTGCATTTTGCAACACCCACCTGCTGCATCAGGCTCTGAAGCAATCACTATTGCCACACTGATGATCAGGATATAAGCAGAGTCAAGAAACTCTAAGTGATGGTGCTAACTTTGAAACACAAACACTAATCTTCCAAATACAAATATTAAATACACACACATCAAGGCTTTCGAGCACTTGGGTAGTTGTACTGTAAACAAATTTACGGGCTTAAAGTTAGGCATAGAGGTAAGTGTCCGCATGAGTACAGAGCTGTATGAAGTAAGATACATGCAATCTTGCGTAGTCAGACAACATATAAAACCTAACCAGTAGTAGTAAGAGCTACTGATTCACATCTCTGAATTTTGTGATTTTCAATCACTCCCATCACTGAAATCTGTTTCAGTGAATTGATTTAGTAATGTCACAACAAATGCCAGCACAGATAACACCAAAAGCATTTAACTTCCATCTTTGACTTCTGCAATTCCAGGTAGGATTGCAAAACTCTTGTTACAAGGTCAGAGGAACTAGTCCCTTCAGCAGTGACAGGAGAACAGTAAGTTCCTTGCACCATCTGTCACGCAGTCAAGGTTGCAGCACCGAAGGAACCCGCGAGCTCCTGGAGGAAGCCGAGACTCAGGAAAACCACAGATTTAAATGATGGCAAATGGCTATTTCAGTGCTAACAGTCATGCTACAACTAACTATACTAGCAAGAATATCCACATGAACTTCAACAGCAGGCTTCTCCATTTCAGTCAAAAAAAAAATAATTGTGCTTTCTAGGACAGTTTTGCTTCAAAACAAAGGAATAATATTTAAATTTCAGTTTAGAGCATATATATGGTCACATCACTACATGTATTCTAGCATTAGATCAATCCATCACAATGTTTGTTCCAAATTAACAGCTCACCAACCAATTTCCTTTTTTTAAGCATACATCTATCTCAACACTTAGCTTAGCCATTTTGATCACTAAATCTAAACTTTTATTTCTGCTTTCTCCCCTTCTCTGGTTGGCTATTGCACAACTTTGCATTTTGTTTTGGTATACAGATGCAAGGGGGAAAAAAAAAAAAAAAAAAAAAGACCACAATGTGTCAGCTCTTCATCACAGGTAACTGAATGCAACCTCACTGACTGCAGCGGGAGGCCACTGCTCCGAGCTGATCAAAAAACAACCTGCTTCCATGTCACAAGCCACAGGCATCGCACCATACGCTGCGTGAATCCTGAAGTCAAACTGAAATTTAAAGACAGAATAGTATACACATTAAGCAGCTAAAAAATACACGAGAAAACAAATGTTATCACCATTTGAATCCTTTCCAGAAAGCCTTAATGTGTACAGGTCGATTTTTCACAATCCTGCTTGTAAAATACACACTACTGTCAGGTCAACAAAAGCAGGCTGTGTGAGCAGGGGTTTATTTTGGAAACTGCTTTTAACAATATTTTCCTATTACTTCAGAGGAACTAAATGTTTATGAAATT
The DNA here is from genome assembly GCA_026212715.1 of Elanus axillaris. Taxonomy (NCBI): domain Eukaryota; kingdom Metazoa; phylum Chordata; class Aves; order Accipitriformes; family Accipitridae; genus Elanus; species Elanus axillaris. Next base: position 416,186 of record JANZLQ010000030.1, on the reverse strand, counting down.
GTAACTTCCAGAGCAGGTCATATAAAACTTGTAGCTTCCCAATCAGTATTTGCAATCATCAGTGTGTTTAGCAGGTCAAAATACAACATTGGATTCAAAGACAAATCCTGAAAGCTAACTGTCTTGTTTCCCTAACCATTTCCCAAAGAGGCAGGGAAAAAAAACCCCAACCCAAAACACTTTTCTTTTTTTGTTGCTAGTCTCAGCAATTAAAATACACCAGAGGTAATGGAATTAAGATATCAGCATGACACTTTTGAACATAATGGCTAAGCCTGCAATATATGGATCTTGCCTGACAGCTCTGTCTTCCCGAGTGTTTTCTATCTTGCTGTCTGTTAATTACTGAAGAAATTAAAAGGTCTGCTCTTAGAAATTTTTCCAACCCCCCATAAATTCTTCAGAAGTGTGTTATAATCTTACCCCCAAAATCTGAAGAATCACTTTCACTCATCTTCCCAAAGCCCACAACTTTCTCTTATTCTACATCCCCTTCTTTCCTCTTCCAGATAATGCCATGCCCTCAGTTCAATTTTAAACAGCAAAGCTGCTGTAGAGCACTTCACTATTTTATATAAAACCATACAACTTGACGAAGTACTCTATAAAAATGAACAAACAAGCACTTAAAATACCAGTTTCAGCCTAAAATCTTTTACCATGAGTCCCTCATTCTTTTGGTATTTTTCCTTTATTCTTTTAGTCTACTGGAATTTGACAGCAGTCTCTATACAGAGGACTCCTGCTGGGATCTGAAATACCACATGCTCTGAATTAAATCGAACCGTTTACTGTATTAAATTCCTACTAAAATCACTTTTTGCTGAGATGAGCAAAACACTTTCTAAATGTAAATACAGAAACAAATGAGAACATTCTTCAGACATTGAAACTATGCACAATTTCATACATGTATTTTCAAAAATGTTGAGTGTTAAAAAAAAAAAGTTACAGGGATAAAGGTTTACTAACTTACTGACCTCTGTACCAAAACAGGATGACGTATTCCTTTAACCAGACTAACGGACAAAAGGAATCTAGAGCAAGAATTGCCCATTTTTCCTGTAAAGTCTTTTCCAGGACTTGAGAGAATTAGAATGATTTTCAGAAGATTATCCTCTCCCTTCCCTCGTAAAAGTGGACAGCATTTCAATCCTCTAACATCTCAAGAAACAGTTCTCTACAAAGCCAAAAAGCTGCAAAATTCTTCTGGCTACTTGCAACTCTTATCTCATGGTTTTATATTTTAGTGAATTTGCTTACACCTGACTGCACCATGTGCCATCTACATAACAGCTGTAAAAATCCCTGGTTTATTAGGGGGTGCCATGTTCTGCTCCTGGCCAAAATAGCTGTACAGCTTCGTCTAGAACTTCAGCATTTAGGACAACAACTGAAAAGTTTGGGCCCACCATCTCAGATTTCTTTTCTATCAATCCCATCATTATTAGTCCATCTTCACTTCAGAAATGGCACAGTGTCTTTAAGGCCAGATGCTGTTTCCAAGCCCACATGGTATTTTCTGGATCCACAACTTAGAAAAACTCCTCAGCCTTTCGTGCCCACCATTTATCTTTCATAACGCAAAGCTTTGCTTGTTTTTCTTGATTAGCTGCCTGGTTAGAAGCTCTCTCATGCCTTTTTTTTTTTAAAGCTTTTATTGAGCTTTTTGCAACATGTTCAAGGACACTAGCAGAAAATTAATCGAACTGTACCTTTTAATCAAGCTGTCCTGAAGTCTGTGTCAACGAAGCTTTTGATTTTCACTAAAGCCCTATGTAACTGCATGCCTGAGATTTTTTCCCTCTGATGCAGTGTTCCCTGTTTGGCTTGGTAGATCAATGGTAACAGCATCAGGCTCAAATCCAGTTGTTTCATGATGTCTGTTGTCTTGAGAAATTCAGTTCTCTCTATTAATGAGTCTGACGTGCAGTCTACACTCGCTGTTAGTACATGGTGATATTTGACTCCTCACTAGTCTGGCAATCAGTCCAGCAATTTGCACATCACATTTATGAGGTAATTCTGCCCAGCATTACAACTGCCAAGCTGCTGCATGATGTCATACATAACCAGCAAGAAGCAGTTCTGCATTCATGGCCAGACTCTAGATCATTTTGTATTTGTTAGTATGTTGTGTCAATATTAAAGCAGTAAGACTTCAGTCAAATCCTTCAGACAGCATTCTGGTCACCTGAAGCCTCTCCTCAAACTTGAAAGTCATGAACAACGTGCACTGTAAAATCCCTCCGTATGAGAAGTGTGGCATTTCACAACAGTGCAATAATTCTGCTGAAATCAACAGGAACTCTTCTTTGACTTCACAGGGTCTGTCCCAGTTAGCGCACAGGACTAACAGTGATAATACAGCAACCAACCACGTAAGTATTGTGAACACCATTCTCACCACCTATGTACCCGACTACGGTGCCAAGCCAGTGGATTCTTTTTAGTGAGTCTAACTACGCATAGATGTTGTTCTTCTCACTTAGTAGAAAACAACCACATCCAGACTCTTTCAAGTTTGCCTGATAGCTATGAGTGAACCTCACCTGCCTCAGTGTTGTAGCAATGATTATCAGGAACACAAAGTCTGACATACCAGAGATCACAGACTTCTCTGCTTAATGCAAAAACATCAGATCTCACAGAGGGTTTGGAAAGGCCCCTTGGAGGTGCTGAGAAAGCATCAAAGGCCATGGCTGCTGTGCAAATAACAGTAACGCAAGGAAGTTTAAAAGAGAAGTTCTGTAGGCAAAATATTGGTTGCTAGTGAAGAAGCAGAGAACTATGGTAGCATTCCCAGAAATGCTCCCAAAACAAGACAGGTTGGCAAGCAAAAGTTCAATAAGCATCTAAGAAAATATGTTAGAAAATGAATTCAAAGAAACATGGAAATTTTGGGAATAGGGAGGGAGGCAGGCTCTAGAAGGTGGCTGAGCTTAATCTAAACCAGAAAAGAATGAGTTTGCTGGCACTTCAAAGGTAGAAATATAGTACACGGTTTAAGAGAAGCAGTAACGTCATGGTGACCTGTAATTCTCAACTAAACGAAAGAGCAGAAGCTGATTAAACTCAATCAAGAAGTAAGTGGCAAAGAAAAGCCTGAACAGACAGATTCTCTTTTGAAAAAATTTGCAGAGAAGTAAAGCACCCATGTGAAGGTATACGCTCTTCTACATAAACACTAAAAGCCTTAGAAGCTAGATGGAAGAGCTAAAATGCCTGTTGTTAAAACAACACTATGTACACAATAGCCTTTGGGGAAAACTTGGTGGAAAAAAGACCATCAGCAGAATAGTGAAAAAGGAGAAAAGGCTGAAAGCCACACACTTCAGCAGGGATTGAAGAATGGCTTGTATTAACAATCTAGGAGAATCAGCAGATCGTATAAAGTTCCTACGAACCAAAAAACTAGACTGAACAGCAAAGCTTATCAAAATAAATGACCTAGAGGAGTGGTCATCCAGCCAGGACAGAAACTATTTGAGGTTCTATGAAATGCAGATATGAGAAAGGCTGTAAAAGAAAACACAAGTCAAGAGATACTTCAGTGACTCCCAGCTAGACTGGTTAAGGGTCACAACAGCAGCTGGAAGCTGGGACCACTGTCATCTCATGCACAGCTGAAAAACAAAACAAACAAGCAAACAAACAAAAAACCACCCATACAAAGAGAAAACTAATCAAGAAGTGGAAACAATCTGGTCCATAAAATGTTATTGCTGAGGAGCTGCTTTATAACAATGACAAAGCTTGTTAAGAAAGCGAATAAAAACAAAATCCAAACACTCAAATTGAAAGGGGGAGCTAGGAGCTTACAGATTAAAATCTTTGTAGGTGGCCTGAAGATGCTATAAAATGCACAGTCCTCGGGAATCCTAGGGTGTATGTTGTTCAGCATATCTATAAACTATTCAGGAAAATGGGTGAATAGCAATCTGAAAAAGATGACGGCCAGCTATGAAGAATTACAAAAAGATCTCATAATAGTCACTACTGAGCAAGAAAATGGCAGGTGAATTTCAGTGGAGATGTATGTTAAGTGTCACAGCTCACACAAAATAATCTTAATTCTATGCAGATGACAACAGGCTCTTGGTTGACTAGTAACACCGAGAAACAGAGGTATTTGGTGTTTATCATAGGTAGACCCATGAAAATATCACTTTGGTGCTCACTAGCAGTCAAAAAAACAACCCAAAATGCAGAACATATGAAAGGAATAAATAAAAGATAATATCGTGATGCTACTCAATGCATGATGAACACCATAAACAGTTCTGGTCCTACCACCACTTCCAAATGAATACAAAAGAACTAGAAAAGATGGGTTTCCAAGGATGGTCAAAGCTGCAACACAGTAGCTAGATACTGATGGAGTAAGGTTTGTTTTTAAGGTCTCTCTTCTCTGCAGGGAGTGAGCACAACTGCGCTTGGATACAGCTCTTTTGATTTTTAAAGGTAGTGTCCATCTCAGACCAACAGGTAACAACAATCTCCACTTGAGCTGCCTGCATGCAAATGTGTAGCCAGGGAACGCCCCCCCAGCCTGTGATCATTCCTATTGTATCATATGCCACAGGACAGAGGACAGATACCTATCCCTGCCAAAAACATAATTCGCAGAATCGGGATGCGTATGCTTGATATTTTATATGCGTAAATATGACTTGTGAAAACCCCATGCACCCAACCAGAATGGGGAGCAGCTTTTCCTATTTCTTTATACATCCTCATTTGCTGTATCAGCAGTTTTTGCTCTCATTTATTTTCCAGGGATTAGTATCCTCTCATCTTGTTAACCACGTCATAAAATCTGTCAGTGCATACAACCATTTATTTAATAAGCTGGGGTTCAGAGGGCCCACAGGGGTCAGGGATGGGACTGTCATGTCTTTTGCTCATCCAGCACCATCTCAATCTTCTCTCAGGCTGGCAATTATCAAAAGTAGCTCTACTTTAAGATATTTAACAGACTATGAAAAACAAGATGGTCCAACCCAGTTACTAGTGCCTACAACTCAGCTGGTGCACTTATCCTACCCAAAGTGACACTAGCTGGCAGCCACAGAAGATAAACCATGTCCCAGAGAGGAACCACAGTTGATTACATTCTGCTCCCTGAAGCATTCCCTTCATCAGAGGGCTGAGACGGTATGCAGCAAAGCGAGTAGAAGTTTGTACTTTGATGAAACTCATTATTTCAGGCTCCAGAGCTAATTAGCACCTACTCATATCATTTAGATTATTTTTAATGTAAACGTAGTGACCAACATATCCTTTCTGCATGCCTTATTCCACATGTATTGGTTCTGAATTTCTCTCCAAAAATGTGGTTTCAAACATAGTTTAGCTTGTTTTTCAGAGGTTCTCAAAATCCCTCCTCCTTGTATTATCAAAATAACCTTGAAGAAACTCTCCAATAAATACAATTACTATTTATGCAACATCCCAAAGTGTGTACACATGAAGATAAATGGAGTAAAACACGTTTTTCCTAAGTGTGCCTTGCAGTTAAATATATTCAAAATATGTCATTGTTGAAAGAGCTCCATCAGTTAAACGTCATGGATATACATTACTTCACAGGACTCAAAGACATGTTTTTCAGATTAACTGCATGGCAACATGTATTAAAAGTGAAATTATGGCTTTCCTTGTACCCATATAGACCTGTGGAAATCAGAAAAACCGAAGTACTCATTTGATTCTTTGAGCTATTTAATACTGACAGTTACATATTTTAGCTGTCACTTTTAAACCAAAGCTAAAAGGTGGCTTTTCCTCACCACTTTATTCCTGACATCGTAACTTGAGAATCTGGCTGTAATCAAGAAAAAAAATGTCAAGACAGAACTTGCTTAAAAGTAAGGATCACAAAATCTGAACCAGGGAGCACATGAATTTCAGCACATGAGGAAACAATGTTCATTTTAAAGGTCTGTTTACTGAAGAAAAAGGTAAGCGTCTTTCTCTAGTGGGTCTTTTAAAAATATATTTTGCAAGAATATTCCACAGATTCAACACAGTGGCATAATAAGGTAACATGAAAAATAGTTTTAATATTGAAAAGTCACTACTGTCATTGTGTAATTACTTTTCAAGTTTTTCCTAAGGTTTTGCAATTACTTACTAAACAGTTATTATTACTGCAGAAAATGTTCTTAAAGTTTACTCCTCTGAGGACACTTTCCACACTCTCATATGTCTCTCAGTTCAACTACTTCAAACCAAAGAGATCTCTATTTCATTTTTGACTCCTGGATCAGGCCCACGTTCTGCAATGGGTATTACTGCTATAGTGATAAAATTTCAAATAAAGGTCATCAACATGCTAACTTACAATTGAAATATAACTATGCCAAATAACAGTTCTATTAAGGAGCAAAACTTCAGACACATTCATAGGAAACAGAGCAAAAGAGATCCTGCAAATCCAGGCTATCTATTTAGCATTAGATAAGGGCTTATTTAACCAGTACTGTTACCCCATTTCATTAAGGCACAAGTAGGAAAATACTATAAACTGAAGAAACCAAAAACAATCTGGTACATTGGTTTAGGGTCAAACAGACATCATGTCACTTGGAGAAGTGTCTAAAATCCCCACCACCTACCAGTTGGGTCTGGACATTGCCTGGACTCACTGAGGCAGAAAACAAGCCGAAGTGAGAGACTATGGCCCCTTTCTGGCACAAGCTCTAGGGTGCCACTGGGGATTATAGGACCAGCTACTGGTCTGGACAACCTACCACCTCCTGGGTCTTGACCAGAGTAGGCTGTGCTCAGACCACTGTGCCACCAGGAAGGACCACCACAATGGCTGCACCAACGAATGGAAATCCATCCACCTGCCAGGGTATATAAAGCAAGAGGAGCTACTTAGGAGGAGCAGCTGAGGGACCTGGGGTTGTTTAACCTGGAGGAGGCTGAGGGGAGACCTTATTGCTCTCTGCAACCACCTGGAAGGAGGTTGTAGTGAGGTGGGGTCCATCTCTTTTCCCAAGTAACAAGTGATCGGATGAGAGGAAACAGCCTCAAGTTGCAGCAGGGGAGTTTTCGGTTGGATATTAGGAAAAATTTCTTCATTGAAACGGTTGTCAAGCACTGGAACAAGCACTGCTTAGGGAAGTGGTTGAGTCACCATCCCTGGAGATATTTGAAAGACAGGTATATGTGGCATTTAGGGACACAGTTTAGTGGTGGACTTGGCAGTATTAGGTTAATGGTTGGACTCGATGATCTTAAAGGTTTTTTCCAACCTAAATGATTCCATGATTCTGTAAGAGTGGGAGCACTAGCAAGCAGGTCCTGAGCCAAGTTCAAAGAGCGTCTGTTTTCCTAACACACCTCTCAGGAGAAATAAGGTGTCTGAGTCAGCCTCAATTCAGTCTTGCTGGAAGAGGAGCTGGGGGAATCTAGTCTTCCTAGGATTTTCCTGCAGGGCTGACCAAAGTACTACCAAATTGGAGACATGGATGGGGAAATTTTACCTGGCACAGAAGGACAGAAATTCCCCTTACCCAGTCAGCGAGCAGGTCCACTGTGCATGTCATAGCATTTAGGGTCTATAAGAGGTCCCGTAGCACACAGTTCAGCTGCCTGAGGATGCAGGTGGAAAAAGCAAGTTCAAACTATTTTTGCAAACCCCAGTGAGTGGCTCTGAAAAGCCATCAGTCCGCATGGTATCTCAGGGGACTATCCAAGGATCAAACACCAAACTGGTTGCACCTGAAGCTGAGGGAAACACACCTGCACCAGAGTACACCTTACCCCAGCTGCCCTCTGGAGCATTCTCTGAGCATGCAACGAAAAGCCACTGCTCCTGTACTCTGGAGCACATCTTCCAGGTTAGAGAAACTTCAAAACTAGAACCTTGGATGGTGGAAGAAGTGGATGCTCAGACAACAGACCTGAGGGCAAGGCTGAGAGGCCAGTGGTGACGTGTGCTGCTTCCTCTGCTTCTCCCAGACACAAGCTTGGAACAGGTTCTCACCAGGAACAGCAAGGGACTTTTGTATCATGTAGGCGCTACTAAGAATAAGAGTTCTGTTTAGAGACAAGAGATAAAGAAAATGTTTCTATACAGGTTGGAGAAACAGGCAACTGGGAGGATAAGTGTAGAGACTGCCTCACACTCCTCTGCACAGATGGTGCAACAGTCCCTTGAATTTTCAGCATCATCTGAATAAGGTTCAGGATCCAGAGCCTGCTTGTTCAAGATATAAAAATAAAAGATCTGGAGAAGAAAATGTGCGGAGCTGGTTCTTTTCAATAGGATCAGGAGTGATGTTCAAACAAAAAAAGAAGGCAGGGAAAAGGGGCAGAACTGTGCTGATTCACTTATTTGGGGGTCCAGATCACAAAAAAGTTGGATCTATTGGCATCTTCTCATCATCACCTATCAATAAGGTTTGAGCTGACTCAGTTCCTTCTGAAATGTGCAGAAGTCACTGTGGCAGCACTTACCTTGTTTGGGGTCACAGTTCTCATGGTTCAAGCCCAGCCAGCAATAAAGTACCACAAAGCTGCTCACTCACTCCTCCCGGCCTGGCACCAGTGGGATGAGAAGAAAACACAAAGAAAAGCTCGTGGGTCGAGACAGGGAGGGATCCCTCACCACTAACGGTCACGGGCAAAAGACAGGCTCAGCTTGGGGAAGAAAGAAAATCAATTT
>JANZLQ010000030.1:357808-390248 GCA_026212715.1 Elanus axillaris | reverse complement strand
CCCAGCAGCAACCGAAAACATCAGAGTGTTATCAACATTCTTCTCATACTGAACTCAAAACACAGCACTGTACCAGCGACTAGGAAGACACTTAACTCTATCCCAGCTGAAACCAGAACATCCATTCATGGACCTTCACGTAAGATGTGGTCTCTCTCTGTTACTCATCATGAACCTCTGTGCATAATACTAAGCATCTACTGTTGGCCACTGGTGGAGACAGGTTCCTAGGATGGATGGACCTCTGATCCCACTCAGTAGGACCTTTCTTAAGAGGAGCTTTCTTAAGAGGAGGCTTTGAGGGAATTATCTCAATGGAATGCCCAAACTATTCCCCTAGAACCATTCCAAAGTTTTCTCATCTTGGACAGCAGCAATCTGCACACATTGCAATGTTTTGAGTTTCTGGAGCGTTTCAGAAATCTTGGAGGATAGTCATTAGGACTGGTAATAGAAAAGAGATATCTTTCCAACAAACAGATCAAGGGATTCAATTTAAGTTCTCACCCACACTGTACGCTCACCGAAACCCCCAACTGTATAAAAACAGTAGTTAAATTCAATACTTTATAAGCATTGCTCAGAATTGAGCTGCGAAGCCATTCCCTTTCCCTCTTTTACTTTACCTAGAAAATTAACAGTAAACTAACCGGTGAATCAAAAAAAGCCAGCCCTTATTCAGTGAAGGTCAGCCCATCCAGAAGCTGAAAAAGATCTGCCTTCAAAACTGACAAGATGACTTGTCGCCAGTGAAGACGAGACTATGTTGTCCAATAAAATTTTAGATAAAAAATTCCCTTCATTCTTCTCCCTACTGATTCCTGTACAGAAATGGCATAAGCAGTTATAACACAACAGGAACAGTCTTGCTTCTCTTAAAAAAGACAGACATCCATAACAATGATAAAAAAGCACAAGAAATATTAGTCTTAGCATTATTCCAGCAACTTCTAAATGTGAAAAACTAGTTAAAGGCAAAACAATTTAAATTACACAACTACTGCTAGAAACCATAATTTTAAAATAAGATCATTCTTTTATTATTGTTGGGCCAATTCCTGAGGCTGTCTAAATACTGATAAATCCCATTGAAATAAGTCTCGCAGTCCTCAAAGGTGCCAAACATCAACACCTTGATACAAACTCTTTCTGTGGGGATGTTCAGCATTCCTAGGGGTGTGATTTATAGCACCCCTCCCATCCAACGAAAAGTGACTTTACTTTGGCTTTATGTTTGTTTTCAGCCATACAGATTTCCAAAAAAGTAAAAAGCTTTCTCTACGAATGCTACAAATGGACTTAAGTCACTTCTATATTAAGTACCACTCAATTTATAAACCCTTAAAGCGTTCCTTGGCAAACAGCTTTGCTCATTTGAATTACTGCAAAATATTGGAATGTTTTACACGCGCAGATGAGGCATAAGGCTATTCTGGTGAATGTCTGAGAATATGCTCTTGGTGATCACAGCATTCATTACAGAGTGGAAATCTGGAATTTCCAATGGCAAGGGTATAGTCTGAGAATTTTTCAAAAAGTGGGATGACAGTTCAAAAGAGAATTGCAAAAAAAAGAACATTTGTGAGATGCAAATGCCATATAAATTAGACGAACACAGAAATTAAAGTGGAACAGATAAGTAAATTCATTCTTCTGTTTATGTAAAAATTCCTTAAATAGATTAACTAAAAAGGCACAAAATTTCTGGGGGAAAAGACATCACCATTGTATAGATGGAAAAACAGAAACACAGAACAAGTGATATAATCACTCCTTGATAACACTCTGACAGTCCTCACTCTCCCTACCTCTCTGTAAAGACGTTTTGAAAAAAAATCTGTGTCTTAAAAAACATTAGCTATGAGAGATCATAGACCATTTGCATTAACTCACCACCTCCTCCCCAGAACTTACTCATAATATTAACTATGCTTTATGATTTAGCTGGTATTGTAATAGAAACTGTGCTAAGCGAGCCTGGAACCTATGAGAATGCCAAAAAAAATTGTTTTCATTAATGCTGCATGCTTTCTGATGTTGCAAACTAGAGTGAATGATCAGTAGCAGAGAAGCTGTAAGAGTGAGTAAATGTATAATTAATATGTGATATGGTGCCAACGGACAAAGAATAAAGGTCTTCCTGTAACACAGAGGGCCTCCTTATTGTCTGAGGAAATCAGGCATGGGAAGGAAGGAACCACAACAAGTATGACTGAGTTTGAAGGTCTTCAGCCCCTTTGAATGTTGTTGACACTGAGTCCTGGCTTTGCATGGACACAAATTAAAAATAAAGTATGTGAGGTCTTCAGCCTGAGAATAAAACTTAATTCAAGTTTCCAGGACACATGAGGTTGGAAAACAGAGAGTTTAGCTTAGAACAAATATTTATCCTGACTGAAATCTTTTTTGGGTAAATATATTCTCCTGATAAGACGGTCATTCCTAATAAAAGATATTCACTGCCGTATTAGCCAGAGGTAGCCTTTTCTTCTTCCCTCATCTATAAATAACTGCTTTGCTTTGGTTTATTACTGAAAATATTGCTTCACTTTGCTTAAACAGGGGATATGATTATCATAACATTGTTACTGTTATTATAAGCAAGACAAGAGCATTAATGCAATCACAAAGATGAAAAATCAAGTGCTGAAAATGCCAGAGCAAAGGCTGAAAGCTTTAACCATGCCTCAGGTATTTATTTGTATCCTTGTGAAACTATAACATACTATAAAACAATGTGAAATGTCTTGTCTAGCATAACAAACCTATATTTGGAGCATACGTTCTTTCTTAACGTGTTTACTTTATAGATTTGTGTGATCTACAAGGCACACCATGTTTAAGATAAATTGGATATTAGCATAGTAGGGAAGGAATAGTTAAATTTTAGAAGAGAAACTTCTTATGCTTTTTATTCTGTAAAAAAAAAAGTGAGAAACATTTATTATGTGAATGGATTGCTAACTTAGAATAGAGAAAAATGAAGTTGTAGACTAGTGCCAAGTAGTTACATAAGAAGAAGGCATGCAACAAAATTGTGCGAAGCATCAGGAAAAAAATAAAATTGGTATCAAAATACACAGCAGTGTGAATTACAGATTGTCATACAGTCAACTGGACTGTGCAAGAGTAAAGCCCACAACTTCATGCATTGTTGTAAACATGTTGACAGAAAGTAAATTCATTTTGCAACAAAGGCAGATTTACAGCTGTTGAGAGTCGCATTTTGCACAGATCATAGATAATGCAAAGATTCTGTCTTCCTGGTGTCTCAATACAGCTACTGCTTATAGGAAAAGGTAGCAAATTTGAGTATTCCTGGGATCAGTACAGCTCCTTTCAGTGGGGAAAAAAAACAACAAAAGACACACAACATTTTTTGGAAGAAGAATCATGATGTTTGTGGTTCACAGCTTTAGCTGGAGCCAAGAAAAAATGGTGCAATTCTGAATTTGATATAGAGTTCTAGAATTGTATCATTTCAGGGGAGTGATTTCCCAGCTTTCCAAAACTGTCCTGAAAATACAGAGATTAATCTAATATTGGAATCCCCCTTGCATGCTGATGGCCTTATTACTAAGAATGGTGTAGGAAGCAATAGCTTTATAATGTTTAAACAGTCCCAGGAAAAGTTAGGTGCACCTTTATGGTCTGGAAGAGATGGAGAGCTGGCAGGATCACCTGCGCAGGGCTGGCTATAAGCGCGGGAACAGACGTCCGGCAGTGGCAGCAGATTGCCGGGTGTCAGTCCCGGTCACCCGTCCTTGGAAGGGTGGTCCTGGTTTCTCATTCTCGGGCTAGTGTGTTTCTGTTTTTTTCCATAATTTTTCTTTATGTGCCTGTCTTGCAGAACATCCACTGCACTCTCTTTCCATGCCTGTGTCTGTATCAAAGGCATAAGAACCCCCACATAAATCCTCAAAAGTGCTGCATTTTTGGCCAGGATTTCTTTCATGGGTTTAAGAGCAGGCAAACAGGCTAATCATAAGGGTCCTTCTATGGTCCTGCTTTCCTTGTTTTTTGTTTGGTTTCATTTTTTTTGTTTGGTTTGGTTTTGTTTCCTGGGCTTTTTTTTGTTGGGGTTGTTGTTGTTGTTCTGGCTATGCTATGCATGTTAGAAAATAAATGTTTAACTCCACAGAAGAACAAGTATGTACAAGAAAAATCTGGGCCAGATTACAAAGTAGAAAAACATTAATATGAAGGAACAAAATAAAAAGGACTATAGCATGAAATGATGTATAAGAAATGTAACAGTAAGACCTGTAGTGAGAAATTATTTTTTTAATGACTTGAGTTGTGAAATCAAAACCAAAGACCTACTGAATATCAAGGCCTGCTACAACAGGCTCTGTGGAGGGGCCCGATGGTTAGGTATCATATTTTCAGGGTCTGTTGCAATAAGATGACTATCAAAGTAAACATAATTAAGTAAAAATTAAGACCCCCCTCACCTTCTTGTAGAGATGGGAGAAGTGGATAGAACAGATGCTTTCAAATCAGCTAGACCTGATTTAATTTCATCCTAGGCACTGGTCGATGGTAACTGTTTTCTGTCTGTGACAGCATAACAGACTTCAGAGAAAGAAGATGGTTGAGTAAGGTTTTTAATACCATCTCAGATGGTATTCCCGTATGCAAACCAGGGAAACAATCCACAGGTTAAAATGTTGTAGAGTGGATGCCAGAGATCAGAAAATCTGCACTAAGAGAGCAGCTATTTCTGCCTCAGTGTCTGAACGAATGGAGCAATCTAGGAAGGTGCTGTGCGAGTCGGTCCCAAGTCTGGTTCTGTATCATATTTTCATGCATAGCCTGGGGATGAGATAAGAGAACAGGTTTATTAAATCTGCAAGTGAGAAGAAGCTGGAAGAGGACCCAAGTATATTTGAAGTGAAAAAGAAACGTAAGGAGCTGGGGATATGATATAAAAAAAGAAGGATTCTGCTGCGCAGGGGCAAACACGTGGTGCTACCTGTAGGCAGGAGAAATATGCTTCATACAGAAAACAAAAACCAGCTGGTCTGGTATGGACCTGCAAAAAGGGATCTAAAGATTGTTGCAGGACAGAAATCATGGTATGTTCCCTCAAAAAGCTGCATGTCCAGCTGGAGTTTATAAGCAGAAATACAGACTCTAATTAATCCTGAGTGATTCTGCTACTTCGTGGCACTGCTAAGGCAGCAGCTAGAGCACTATGTTCAGAGTCTGGCACTGCTGTTCAAGGAGGAGCTAGACCAGAGTAAAGATAATCTATAACAGAAAAATTAGAGTGTGTAAAAGCCTGGAAAACACTCAGGGCAGTTGGGGGAAAGAGAAAGAAAAACCTCTGAAAAGGAAGGGAATAATTGGTTCATACGATAAACAAGGAGACAAGTAATGGACTGTAGGTTTAACAGGGAAGATTTTAGCAATCAGTAGGATTATTTTTGTCTAGAAGGTTTCTTACCTCACTGGAACAAGTTAGAGAGCAGCCTGAAGGATGTACAGAATGGTAACTGATGCTGTTCTGGGCCATGGCTTGTATGAAATGACCTCTTAAAGCTTCTCTGCCTGTCGTATGGTGACTGCTGCAATGGTGTCACCATGAAGTTCAGATAATTGCAAGTTCCATACCAAATGACTGGTTCTAATACTTGAGACCTTCAAAGCAACTCTGAGATATGCAATAAATTAGAAAAACTATTTTGAGAAAAGCTCGGTTCCACATCGGCTTGATTTTCACAGACTCCTAGCCTGAGTACTAGTACTGCCTTAGGTAGACTTCAGAAACACTTCACCAGCTGGTGCTGCTCCCCACAGCCCTGCCAAGCCTTACCTTCCCGGCCAAGCACACGGTGGTCCTGGGAAATCACCCGTGGGTTGTGCAAAGGTGTCTGTACAGGCAGAATTACTTTTAGTCTTTGATATACCTGTAAAAGTTGTGGAATGAGGAATTGTCTAGAAGGCTGCTTGGCAGACTTAATTCCAGATAGCATAAGCTATGTGTATAAGTGTAAGTATACCTATATGTGTAAGTTGTGTATGTGTATGTATATACATGTGCATGCATGCGTGTATTTTATAAATACATCTGCTTTACTGATTTCTCCTTCTTTCAAAGTCCTGGATATGACTTAACGGAAGGACCACACAGCCTCAGAGCAGAACTCTGCTGTCCATGACTGGCGCATATACAGCTGTGATATATAAACACATGCTCTGCGAGTGTATTATGAAAAGCACAATTAAGATGAATTCATTTAGGGACTATTTTTATTGCACAGCATAACAAAACAAGCCTTCTGTAGTACATGGACAGCAAAGATAAGCCTTATATTTACATTAAACCGAACAAACTTTGGGAGACTGTATAATTCTTCATTCTAAACACAGAAATTGTTTATATTGTCTTCTGAATGCTCATTTTTATAAAATGAGAAAGTT
The DNA here is from genome assembly GCA_026212715.1 of Elanus axillaris. Classification (NCBI taxonomy): domain Eukaryota; kingdom Metazoa; phylum Chordata; class Aves; order Accipitriformes; family Accipitridae; genus Elanus; species Elanus axillaris. The sequence goes on along the minus strand of JANZLQ010000030.1, from coordinate 383,822 downwards.
AAAATAATACATTCAACCTTTTTACATTAAATTTAAAATATAGGATACGTACAAACTTTCACTAAAACTATGAAGAAATAAATCATAGAATCTATAAATCTAGGCTAAAAGCAACTTCTGACAGTCATCTCATCCAAGCAGGTTCCTCCTGCTCCCAGCAGGCTCAGTCAGATCAGGTTGCTCAGAGCCTTGTACAGGCGAGTGGATGGAGATGCCACAACCTCTCTGGGCAACTTGTGCAAGTGCTTAACAGACTTCAAATGAAATTGCTTTCCTTGAATCTAATCAGAATTTTCTGTGCCCCCCATGCAATGCACTCTGCACCTCTGAGAGGAGCCTGACTGCTTTCTCTATGCCATTCTGTTAAGAACTTTATAAAAGCAGTAAGAAATCCTCCTGACTTCTCATCTTAAGGCTAAAGAAACCCAGTTGTCTCAGTCTCTCCTAATACTTCATGCTCTCCGGCCCCTAATCAGCTCCACTGGACTCACTCCAGTATAGCAACATAATTCAGATGGAATCTGTGCTGCTGCTGCTGCTGCTGCTGCTGCTGCTGCTTGTCCTACCCCCATCAATCTCTGAAAAGAATCTGGCTCTGCTTTCTCTGCCCACTCTAATTAGACAGTTCAAAACAATAAGATATCTCCTCAGGCTTCTCTTGTCTTAAGGGTGAACGAACGCAGTTCTCAGCCTCTCCTCATATGCCTTGTGCTGCAGTTCCCTAAGTGTTCTGATGACCCTCCATTGGCCTCGCACCAGGATGGCAATGTCTGACTTGCCCTGGAAGCCCACAAGCAAGCACAGCAGTCCAGCTGTGAATAGAGCAGAGGGGAAATATCACTTCCCTTGACTTGCTGGCTGCACTCCTGCTAACACAACCTGATATGTTGTTGGCCATCCTTGCTGGAGGGGCACACTGCTGACTCATGTTTATTTTACATCCTTCTTGTACACCAGGGTTCCCCACCCTTTTCCTGCAAAGCTGCTTTCTAGCCAGTTGGTGCCAAGCCTGTATTGCTGGACAGAGTTATTCCACATAAAAATGTGTGACCAGAAATCTGTGTTTGTTGAACTTCACGAGCTTCCTGTCAAATTAATTCTCCAGCTCGTTGAGGACCGACCCTCTGAATAGCAGCCCTGTCCTTCAGTGTATTATTGATCCCCATCTCCAGTTTGGTGTCATCCATTAACTTGCTGAAGGTGCTTTCTGTCCCATCAAATTATTAGCAAAGACACTAAAAATATCACCCCCACATCAGCCTCTAAGGGATGCCACTAGTAATGACTAGCATTTGGACTTTGTATTGCTGATCACAACCCTTTCAGTCTGAAGGTCTAGTCAATTTTTCACCCATCTTACAGTCCACTTTTCTAGTCCATATCTTACCAAATTGTCTACAAGAATACTATGTGAGACCATGTTACACATTTTGCCAAAGTCAAGGTAAATGTCATGTACTGCTATCCCCTCCTACAGAGCCTGGCACTGTATTATATTAGGCAAGGAGGATTTCTCCTTGGTAAATCTATGCTGGCTTTTGCCTATCACCTTCTTGTTATACATTTGCCGTGATAGGGCTTCCAGGAGGGTTTGCTGCATAATATTCTGGGCACAGAAGTTAGGCTGACAGGTCTGTTTTTAACTTGGGTTTGCCTTCTTGATCTTCCTGAAGATGGGTGTGAAATTTGACTTTTTCTGCTCATTAGGAACCTCCCTCAGTTGCCATGACCTTCCAAGGATGATAGAGCATGGCCTTACAACGACTATGGCCAGTGCCTTCAGCAACCTTAAGCAAAGTCTATCTGATGCCATGGGTTTGTGCATGCCAAACTGACTTGGTTACTTCCTCATTGTCTTCCTGTACAATGGGTAATGCTATATTCCCAGAGACTCTGCCAGAAGGCTTGGTGACCTGGAAAGCAGATGGCAGACCTTGCCTGTGAAAACTGAGACAATAAAAAGGCATTGGGTACTTTGGCCCTTTGTATGTCCTTGTATGTTGATGTACATACGGAAGTTCTTGTTGCCATTCTTTCCATCCTTATTAGTTTTGACTACAGCTGAGCTTTGGCTTTCCTAACTCCAACACTGCATGCTTAGGTAACATCTCTATGTTCCTCCTGGGTAGTCTGTCCACACATCTGCCTGTCATGGGGTTCCTTTTGGAGACTGAGCTCAGTCAGGAGGTCTTTGTTGATGCTGACCTTCTGCCTGTGCATCAGAATGGCCTGTTGTTCTTTGAGGAGGATATCCTTGAAGATCTACCAGCAGTCATGGGTTCCTTTGCATTTTAGAGCAGTTTTCCCTGGGATTTTGCCAAACAGATCCCTGAACAAGCTGAATTCTATCTCCTAGAAGTCCATGGTTCTGATCTTTCTATTGTTTTGCTCAGTTTTGTCAGGATTTTAAATGCCAAAATCTCACGATCAATGCAGACAAAGCTGACCTCAGCCCTCACCTCTCCAGCAAATTCTTCCGTGTTTGTGAGTAAAAAGTTATACAGAGCATCTTCCCTGGTTGGTTCATTGATCACCTGGGTTAGATCTGCATTCTAACCTCTGTCTAGGATGGAGCTGCTTTTTTTTGTTTTCCTTAATTCCTTGTTAAAAACTTATTAACCTTTAAGTTACAGACAGTAAATAAACAGACAGCTCAATAAATATTTGCTTTGTTTCTCTGTTCAAGATTGAAATAAAAAGGACCATAGGATAATAAGATAATTCAAGTTGGAAAGGACCTCAGGAGGTCATCTCCTGCAGGGTCAGCAGCTGCTGGCCTCAAAACAGGGTGAGCTATGAGGTCAGACCTTGTTACTGAGGGCTTTATCCAGTCTGGTCTTGAAAACTTCCATGGATAGCAACTGCATACAACTTCTTTAGGTGATGAGCTCCACTGCTTGACTGTCCTCATAGTAAAAATGTTTTTTCTTATACCTAGTCCGAACCTGTCTTGGTTCAATTTATGCCTATTGTTGCTCATCTGCTCACCCCTGTGAATAGCTTGACTCCATCTTCTTGATAACTGATGGGTACCAGTAGACTGCTGTTAGGGTCCTCCAAAGCTTTCTCTTCTCCAGGCTGAACAAGCGCCGTTCCATTAGCCTCTCACTCATATGGCGTATGCTTCCTCAACATTTTATGCCAGCACGTTTTCCATTTCCAAGTCCCTTTGCAGCATTCTGTCACATTAAGACCAAGCTCTCCTCATGTGTCATTCAGGGAAACTTTAGAACCTACTTAGAGGTTGGAAAATCTACTTTGGTAACAGACCACCTGGGAGTCAAGCATTGCACTGATGAATGTGGCAATAACGTAAAACCCTGTGGGAACCGAAGCCAATGTATTTCATCTGAAAAAAAAAAGCGGAAGAAAAAAAAAGCAAAGCAGCAGAGTACCCTAGCAAGACTTTCAGAGATAAAGACCTAAGAATATTAGGGAAGGCATCCTCATAAAACAGTAAATATACTAAAATTTTTAAAGGCTTTGTATCTTTTATCCATTTAAACTGTGTAGACAAGCTTAATTTATTGAAGATACAAGGTAGACAATTAAAGGCATTAATAGTGTCAGAGGTATCATCTCACTGTAAAGAAAACTTCCACTCAGAGATAACTGTGTCCTGCTACCACCTAACATATTTGTTGATTTGTGGAGAGCTGATAGCTCTCATAATTCCAGCTGTTTACAGTTTGGCCATAGGATAAATTTAGTATTTTCTTCTTACACATTCGTATGTGCTTGTTCATTAACCCCTCATCCGCCCCAGGAATTTTTTCCCCTACTGTATCCAACTATGTCAAAAGTAATATACATGGTGGCATTATAACTTTCTGATGTTGTATTTCATCACAATAAGGCAATGTTATTTTATTCCTTTGGATACAGGGAAAGTAAAATAATATATATCATACTTAAATGGCCATGATGGTAGTTCATGACTGCAGCGATTGAAGCCTACTAAATGGTTTAAAAACTAATTTCTGATAATATTGCTTAAGTGGGATATAAATAATACAGATTTTTGAGCCATCTTTTATCTCAGGGATGAGTTTCACAGATTTGTTAATTTATGTGAGCTGTATGACTAAGGACTTCTAAATTGTCTCCAGACACTTTTAGCAACAGTAGAAATGAGTGGAACTAATTTCTTGCAGGGGTTAGGGCTTTTTTCCTAATTGGTAGCTTTTATGAATTGTTCAGCTCTTTTTGATTGAGCATGATCATGCATTACAATCTGTCTTTTATTTGAACTCTTGTATATTTACTTCCAAAATACATATATATATGTAGAGAAAGAAGTATTTGGGGATATGCAACAAGCCAAGTTTGTACTCACATGCAAAGCAGGATGGAAGAACAACTGATCGGGTAATGCAAGCCGTCAAAGAGGTTTCATCAAGAATTCAATAGGTTGAATCGATTAAGGACCAGTTGATGGAGAGAAGAGAGAGGATATATATCCTCATAGAAAAAAAATAAGATCCTAAATTTCAGGGTTGAAATGAAAGGGCTGTTGAATATTTTTATGCAGTTTGGAAGATGGAAGAAATTTGTACGTCATCCAAATCCTGGAAATCCTGACCCAAACGCACCTGCTGTTTCTGGGCAGTCTCCTGTTACTCAAAATAGGGAGTAGTTTGTTCCTATGATGGTCAAAGTCACCATAAAAAAACTAGAGTTGGGGGTTTTAACGTATTAATTGGTTTATTTTTACTGATTATTTGTTAGATGTTTTGACAAATGTTAAGGCAACCTAGAGAGTGCTGCAGATCCAGTACCACATTTTCTTTGCACAGATTGACACATGGGTTACAAGACCCCTAAGGAAGTTTCACAAAAACTGTTACTGCTTTTAGTAGACTTGCTTTTGTAGATTATTGTTAACAAGAATGAGTGAGGAATTCACTGTCTAGCCCTGATATTAAGCATGCCATAGAATAGAAACAGTAGATATGAACTATCTCCTCTGTTTCAAGCATTTGAGTAAGGCGAATGTCATATCTCTAACTGAAAGCATTCTAAAAATATATAGCTCTTTACACATAGACTTGTGTTAATGATAGCTCAAACCTAGAGCTGTTAGATGAAAACGTAACATTAGAGGAATCCATGATGGCAATTCTCACTTGCTTGAGACCTGCCTTTGCCATAAGAGCTAGATCCAGCAATAAACTTGTGGGAATAATTACCCCGCTGAGCAACTGGGAAATATTTGCAAACTTCCAGGCAGATGAATCTTGCCCTGAAAACCACACTGCTCTTAATTTGTTGCACTACTTTTATTGTTGCATTGCTTGTGAAAGGCAGTCATGTAGCAAATTGTGACAACTCTTTTGTTCTTCCTTGACCTCTCTTGGTCCAAGTTGTGACTGCAACTTCCAGGATCTCAATACTGTGTCACCACACTGCTCATTTCCACTTTCGGGTTGGTTCAAGGCGGACATCACGTTTCCCTGGGGAGGGGACACACTGTAATTGAAATTCATTCAGTTGACTGCAACACCTCTCCCAAGTGCACTTTCTGGAGGGGGAAGAGAGAGTTCCTGTGCTTGAGACAGCATTTCTTCTGAAGGTGGAAATTATCTAGCATCTACTGAGCTTATAAATGCTCTGTTTAAGAAGTATTGCTTTGTTAATGCCTAAAATAATGCTTTTAAAATAGTTGTACTTCCCTTTCAGAGGTAATATTATTTACTCCTTTCAGAAATAAAGATAGCATGAACAAATTGGTATGAACCAAACAAAACTGTAAGGCTATGAAAGATCAAAAAAAACCCAATAGTGTCAGCATCTAGTGCTCCTACATTACTCGTAGTTGTCTTAATGCTTATTATTTAAATGCACAATACTATTTGAAAGACCTTATTTTCATTTTCTTGTATCTTTTTTTCTGGTAAATACATGGAACTTCTTGCTTTTAAACAGTTGAAGAGTTCAGAGTTCCTTAAATCAACAACTTAACGTAATATATTTAAGAAAATTTGAAAATCTAATATTAATTAATAACTAAGTATTAATTCAATTTATTAATATTAATTTAATAACTAAAAAGTGTGGTCTCAGACCTGCAGACATGTATCCTTTTATTTACTCACGTGAGCTATTCCACTTAATTTATCAGGATTGTTCACAGCAATGTGTGGTGGGTTGACCATGGCTGGACGCCAGGTGCCCACCAAAGCTGTTTTATCACTCCCCGGCCGCTGTTTCTCTCTGTTCCCCAACTTTTTTTTTCCCTTCTTAAAATGTTATCCCAGAGGCGTTACCACTATTGCTGATGGGCTCAGCCTTGGCTGGCGGCGGGTCCGTCTTAGAACCGGCTGGTATTGGCTCTAACAAAGGGGAAGCTTCCGGCAGCTTCTCACAGCTTGCCACAGAAACCCAATACACAATTATATTAAACATGCCTGTGGGGATGAATATTATGATCTCTCTAGTCCCCTTCCAGTGCTATTTTCTAAAGTTTCTTTCAAATCTCTGACCCTTTTAGTGTCCTCATTCAGCAGCTTGCTGAATATATAAAGGAGACAAGTCTTGCCTATTGAAATTTGTATCATTACTTTAAAATGAAGAAGGGCCAACATGGACATTTTTTTAATTACAATGTTTATCTTCAATTAGCTGAACCTTTAGTTAGCCATCATTAACTCTTAAGTATGAAAATTAATTGCTGAAATGAATCCTTAATACATCTCCATGGTGTTTCTTCTACAAAATTAGAGATTTTTTTCCTTATTTCAGTTGCAGCTGCTCTAGAAACAAGGAAATAATATAAAGAACAAGTAAATGTAACTAATTAAGAAATGCTAAGTATAAAATCACACTTCTAACTCATATAAAGGGCCTTTTTCTCCTACACCATGCCATCCACAGACAAAGAATGAAAGATTATCATATCCCAGGTCCCACATATAAGCCATTTCACTGAGTACATGCAAAGCAGGTGATATAAATCCTGTCACAATTTGACACTAGAGAAAGTCTCAGAGTTTATCAATATTAATTCCAAATAAATGGATTTTAATTGTTCTTCATTCACTTGTGTAGTTACTTCTAGTGTTGCAATGATCAGAGTGTAATCTGGACACTCTGATTTTCATAGCAATGGAGTGAGAATTCACACATACTTCGCTTGTCTGTGTTGAAGCTGATGAAGCTTTGCCCCAGTGGCTCTGTTTGGTCTTAAGTGTTTTTAAAAGCTGTTCAGCCTAGCAAGGCCATAGTCACAGTTTCTGAGAGCATGAAACTGCACACAACAAGTCAACAAATAGTGGAATAATTCATGTCAGTGTGATCCAGTCAACAACCCAATGCCACTGATAGCAACCTACTTAAGAGTCCTGGTTTCAAAACTCAGGGGACATCATGGAAAATGCCTTGGGGCACAAGGGGACCAAGTTTTTGGATGGCCAAGTGAAGATGGACTCACCAAAGTCTTGCCAACTCTGAGGATACCCTTAAAGCAGGTCAATGCATGTCAAGGACAGCAAGTCAACCTCAAACTCTCTCCCGACACTCCTGACCTGTGACCAATGCCTGGGAAACCCTTTAATGGTTACAGCCTGATGCAAATTATGCTAGAAAAAGCTAAGAGAACAGCTGCAAACTTTTCAAATTATCATACTTTTTCTCCTTGTAACTATTTCACCTATTTGGTGAAAAGGCTGTCATATTCTTCTTAAGCATTCTTTTCCTTAAGCTAAGAAGTGCCAGCTTGTTCAACCTTTTTAGACCATATGTATTACACTTTAGCTTCTTTCCATTTTTATCATCTGAGCTTCCATTAATCGCTTTACATCTTTCTTGAAAATGAAGCTTTCCTAATAGGATACAGTACTCCAGCCTTACTTTGTACTACATAGCAGAGTTACTTAATATGTCTGTTTATACTTCCCAGAGTGATGTTTACCTCTTTTCACAGTATCCTGACATTATTGTGTCACAGGCATCTCATCGTCCTCCATAGTCTCTTACGTGTTTTTCTGCACAACTGCTAAAGAGCCACTTCCACTGATCCCATCCAATCTTCATGCTGTTTATTATTCCTCCACAGGATTACTTTTTACCACCTTCTGCTGAATTTAATTTCTTTCATACCTTTCTCTAAGTAATTTTGTGGGGTTTTTTCCTTTCAAAAGCTCACTGAAGTCAAAGTAAGCAAAATTGTAGCTTTTCCTCTGTACAAATAGAGCAAGAAGTAGTGGACTTTTGCTGAGGAGATTCTGATTAGATATTCAGGAAAGATTTCAACTGCTAAGAACAGCAGAAGAGTGGGATAGAGTGGGTGTGAAATCTTCATTGCTAAAGGTCTTTCAGATCAGGATCGACAGGCATCTGTCAGGAGTGACATAACTACAAGTACAAAACTACTTTATTCCATTAATGGAATAGATGAGGCTCCTTCCAATGATTCTCTGCACAGAGAAAACCAAGAATTGTTTTCAACTGCATGAGGCTGCAGAGTAATTTTACCGTGGAGCAAGTGAAAGAAGTCTTGATTAAAGAACGAAAGCTACATTTTAATCACATTTGTCTATGTGGGGCCTTCAAAACAAATTCCTAAGGATTTCCAAGGAATCTGAGGCATCAGGTGTTTGGAAATGTACATGTATGTACACAGAAGCTATTGTTTGAATTGCTTTAAAGCATTTTTATACAAAGGCAAGGCATCAAAAATGATCTTTCATTAAAGGTGATCTTTTTTTCTACAAGAGATGTTATTGACTGATTTTAATTTGATATTTAAAATAATTTAAGTGACGTTCAGAAGTTTGCTTCCAGTTCTGGAGAAAGGCATTACACACCTCTGCGTGTGTTTTCTCTTTCAGACATCACTTTAGAGTCTTAAGTCTGCATTTGAGCAGAAGTGACAAAGTTTCAAGGCCTGTTGATATAATCATAAGTTCTCATTGTGGTATTCTTCAGGGAACAAGAGTAAAATAAACATAGCACTTCACATGGCAACTACCATGCAGCAGCTCAGGTGTGAGGCAAATTCAGTAGGTTGGGTGGAAGGGAAGAGCAGGCTGTCTTCTACAGTTGGTAATGTTTCAAGTGCTGGACCTCATTATTATTCTCTGGTTTCTGTGGAATAGCCTTACGCCTTTGAATACAATAATTCAGAACTTGAAAGCCTAATGCAAGTGAAGTTCCCCCACGGGATCAAGAAACCAACCTGTATTTCACAATCACTCATTTTTCCTGCAGTCCTCCTTTTATACTAGCAAAAAGGATCTTTTTACAAGGTTAGTTCTTGCAAGAGTATGAAATGTGCAATTGCAAGCAAGACACGTTGTAAGAGGAAGTAGAAAAATACTAAGGTTTAGTTAGTTTGGCCATGATATAATAACAACCAAATTTATACTGAAATTATTGTAAACAGCTATGCAGAGATAAACTGCATTCTTTGCTTCTTTTTCCTGGGACCTCACATATACAGAGATTCTTGCCTCTAAGCTCTGGAGCAAAGAAAGTATACCATTGACCAAAGGATTATCAGATGCAAATTCATAAAGCTTTGGGGAAGCATGTTTATTTCAAAGCCGCAGCTTTCTCTAGCAACTACTGTAATAAAGTAAAATACAATACTCAAAACTGAAATAGTAGGTACAAAATGGGTCTTTTACTTCTTAAAATTTCTATTTAAAGGTAGTTTCCTTTTCCTTAAAAATCATTGATCCCCAAATATATGATTGACATCAGCCAGAAGAGTTGTGTGCAGCGTTGCTATGGAAGAGCCAAGCTGCAAGACTGTAAAACTGGACTAGAAGCAGATTAACACACAGAGGCATGCAAGCTTCTGAAGTGAACCTAACAGTTTTGAAACTAGTTTCTTCGCAGGTTACTGGACATCTCAGTGTAACTGCCCTAGCTGCATTTAAATCCCGAGGCCATTTTCCTAATAGTGGTGTAATGTTGTTGCATAACATACATTACAGATACATGTACATTTGTATAAGCAATTTCATATACAACCTAAGAATGCTTATTTTAGGTCTGAAGCTAAAATCTAAACGAGTTTGAATGCTGCTTTTTCCAGTTGCAGATAGTGTTTGTAAGTCGTGCCCTAAAAGCCACTCTTCCCAAGCAAATGGAGTGCTGCTGTGCATGTGATCTGCTGTGGCAAGTCTCAGGGACTGCTGTTAAGCTGAAGTGAACAAATGGGTTTATGTACTGGCAACAACAACAAAAGATCATGCTCCTCTTTCCCTTCTTTAGCCCCACTGGTATTCTGCTTATGAAACAGCTGCAGGGGCATACAGCCTCACAGAGATAGTCTCAGCTCAGCTGTTATCTTACATGTGAGAGGTTAACCTAAAACCAAGAAGATAAAAGTACCACAAGGAAATCTAACAGGAGAGCAATGTTATACAATAAATGACCATATCAGACATGGTCAAGGAAATGTAAGTCAGCAACATTACTTTGCAGCAGAGGAGTATCTGCTGTGTAAAAGAGAGTTGGGAGGTACAAGAAATGCAATACAGCGGATGCAAGAAATACCTTGAATTTGTAACCTGAGTGAGTGGCAATTACAGGTATTAAAACTTCTCACAACTTTAACTTCTAAATCCTCCAAATATCTATGTCATTACACAACATCAAAGGATTAACAGCTGCCATGTGACAACTGTTAGTAAAAGTACCATACAGGAACATGAATAAAAAAAAAAAAAAAAAAAAAAAGCTTAGTTATCTTAAAATAATAGAGTATCTGTTTTTATAAGACAGCATTAAGCCAGCAAAAGAAGGAATTAAAACTCCAGCCAATAAATAGGTTAGCCTTGAAAACCAACAGATCATACCACCATTAAATTCTTCTTGTAATTGATGCCCACTTTAGAAGATTCATGAGGTAAAATAAAATGAGTAGTGATTAGAAAATTTTATTTAATTTAATTTGATGTAGTTTATTTGACTAGAAAAACAGACTTAAGAGTACTTAGTCACAACTCAACGATACCCTTAAGGACAAATGAGAACCAAGATCTGTGCTTCAGGGGAGTTTTGCCATTTGTACTTTCTTCCGCTCCAGAACAGGAGACAAACAAAAAATGTAGTTACTCTGAAGACCGCATGCAATTCTGGCACCTCTTTGCATTTATCTGCTTAGTGACATTTGGGAGTAGAGGGGTCCGCAAAAGCAGCATTTTATTGTTGGCAGACTGTGCTGGGTGGAGCATGACAGCTCTAACCCTGTCTCATCCATACCATGCCCCCAGAGCACTCCTCCCGTCCAAACCAATCCCCCCTTTCCTTTCAAAGGGAGCCAGCTGCAGGGCTTGAAAACAGAGACAAGGAGCAACTTCGCATTTGAACGGCAAGAATCATCACAGAATTTGTTGCCATGTAACACTTCTGGGCACTGATTTGTTTTGACATGATCTATTTCTCCCTTTGCATTTTCTTTACATTAGATCTTGCCTGCAAATCACTGGTACTCCTTCAGTACATATCCCCTGTGTTGGATCTATCAAGAAAGCTAATGTTTCCCTTTTAATTAATAGCAGTTTGCTTCTCGCTCCAACATCACATAGAGTGGGATCTGTAACATTTACTGAACTTTGAGAGGTGTGGTGTGTGCGTGACATTGCACTTGTCTTTGTGGGTATCTTTTGCATTCCAGTATGTTCACAGGCTTCCTGCCGCATGGTTCTTTTTTTGACTAGCTGCAACAGACAGCTAATCTATCGGGTTTTAGATAATCATAGGTAAGCATATGTTAGAGAACACAGTTTCGTCTTGCGAACCAAGAGGCATCTGGACAGTGCCCTTAACAACACGCTTTCGCTTTTGGTCAGCCCTGAACGGGTCAGGCAGTTGGACAAGATGGTCATAGCAGGTCCCTTCCAGCTGAAATAGTCTATTCTCTTCTATTCTAATCACACCATTATTTAAGACAGATGATTACTGATGATCTTAACTGCAGCTAGCTGCAGGTAGTGGACCACAAAGGTTAAATGTTTCTACCACGACCGTTTTTAACTTGGCAATAGATACTGAGTAAGCTAACGTGTGAGAGCATAGGCACGTGTCTTGCTCCAGATTCATCCTTCCTCTTTTGCTTGCCTGTTCCTGCCCCACAGCTCTTGTAGAAAATACAGAAGTCCTACCTGAAAAATCTTGACTTAAGATGGCTAAACCATCTCATGGACAAGGCAGAACTAGCTTCATAACGAAAGATTAGATCTGTCTGGATGCTGCAGCAGAACAGACGTTGGCTATAAAAAGCTAACGTGTTTTACTTATTAGAGAGAATCTCTTCCTAGTAGAGCACAGGGCAGATTGGAAATCCCTGAAGTGTGAAAGACAGAAAAGCCAACAGCTAGCTAACTGCACAGAATGAGAAAAATCCTCCTATCTAATCTCACTGTAAGTAGCTTCCTTTTGTTTTCGTCTCCCTCTTCTTCACCGATAACGTAAGACCTTACCAGCTATGATGTTTACTTTGATGGATGCAGAAATCAGGGCTCTCTGGAGGTTGCAAATAACTTTTCTTTGTTTGTCTTACTGTACTTTGGCAGAAGAATGACTTTAGCTGTGTAATAGTAAGGTATTCCTCACAGAAGGGTGTAGTGATTACACAGATCTGGACACTGCAAAATCCTTCTTTCTGAAATCCAGCAAGCATTTTCCAGCAGAAGCTGCGCTTCTCAGGTGGGGAGCTGGTGTCACAGATGTCCCCAAGGGAGAACATCCATCCCTGGGATCCCAGAGATCCCCATCCCTGCTCAAAAAACATATTCTTCCAAAAGCTGTTTGCATAACCCACACTTCAGTAAATTCAGTCTTTAATTGAGCTGTGCTGTATTGCTGGAAAAAAATATGGCAAACATCAGTGTTTGGTTAGTAAGGACTATGGCTACAGAATCTCAAAACCTTGTTGGAGGACAACGTAAGTGACACTGTCACACATAGACTAAGCAGTATATCTTAGAAGAAATACTAGTCTACTATTTAGAGGTTCCTCTAGTCTGTAGACTTCTCCTTTTGTTTCAGATATTGCTTGCTGGCATGTTTTGCTATAAAGTACTGTCTTTTTTATATTGTTTCCGAACATGTGCTCTCTCCCAAAGTAATTTTCAAATTCCATTGAGGAATCTTAGCAGCAAGGGTTGGTGAAACCATCTTTAATACATTCATTTTACTGATTTTTAGAGGAAAAATATACCTATACTGGTAGTATGAATGCTCATTAACTAGGTGGCATGAATTAAACAACTGTGAAAGACTGCTAAATTAAATGCATTCAGGTAAAGGGAATTATTACTCACAGGCTCCAAGCATCTGCCTTAGATGAAATAGGGATCAGATACTGGAAGCAACAGAGCCTTGTTCCATCGTGACAAGAAATCATCTTAAGGATTTACATTCAAGAGGTGAAATCAATGTACTGGACTGGCTACAGTTAAATAGTTTACACCCCATAGGACAAACAGATGAGATAATGCTGAACAAATAAGGGCAGCCTAATAAATGACTGGATTGTATGCAGCAGCATGAAGGGGTTGTTTTAATGGATTTGGAAAGGGGTGTTGTTTAGGGTAGTGAATGATGAAGATCTATGACAACTGTGAAGAGACAGCATAAATAGAGCATATATTTTCCTCATCTTTAGAGAAACAATTGCTTTATTCAGTTAGGAATAAATAAGAAATTGGGAAAATACATGCCTCTAAAAATGTTGTACTGAGTCGTAACACACGCATAAACCGAAGTCAATTAAAAGTTGCAGACTACTACAAATATTAAATACCAAAACGCTACACAGAACTGTTCTACACCAACCATTTTCTCAAATGTAAAAACAAAAAGGTACTTAAGAAAAATACAGAGTAAAAGTCTTTAAATAAGAGGTTCTTACTAATTGCAAACTAAAGGCCTGTATTTTTACTGGGCAGAGCCCTGTCGCTGCATTACATTCTGTGCAGTGGTGTATCACACTTCATTCTGCATCCAGATTTTGACTCGTGTCCTAGCTTTGTGCCACAACATCACTCTTTCACTTGTTTCTCTTTAAATATTGTCAGAAAAGAGAGAAATTTTTACACATATTAGAAATCATCAGCTTCTGTTTCAGGCACTGATACATTTCTTAATACTAATAAAAGATTGGGTGCGTGTCCCAGGTAAGAGTCAAACCAAAACCAACTTTGTTTTCCCTTAGAGGTTTCTAAAAGGACTTACTGTTTGCCACAACTTTATCATCTGGGAAGTTCCATGTTTTCAGGCATGAAATACAAAATTTTTCTGTAGAGCTGTATGCTTACAGAGACAAAAAAACTTAGAAGCTAGAAGTCATGATTTCAGAAGGGGTCAGAGGAGAAAGGAAAGCACGACAGTTTGTGTCATCTCCCCTTATTCTAGCAGAATTTTAAATTCACAAAAAAAAGAAGTTCCCTATTCCGGTCCCTTCCTCCCCTCCCATTTTTTTCCCCTCTGCAAGTACCTAAAAAAGTCACAGATTGAAAATAAAGATGCTCATTATACACTATCATTTTCAACTCCATTTGCTTCATTAATCTTTAAAGAGTGATGAGACATGGGGAATAAAGTAGTATTTCTCTTTCTGTACGAATTTCAGAAGTTTATTGCTTTGATTCATTATTTTCTTCCTTACATAGAGTTTGAGTGATTATGGGAACACTTTTAAATAGAAATAAAGGATTTTTGCCAACAGATTTCACCACATTGGGAAACAAGATGACAGTAGAATATTGATTTTTTTATATGATCTTTGAGTTTTGTGTTTCATAGGTGGGAGTGTTTAAATAGAATAGCATATATTTATCTACTGAAGAGATTAAGAAGGTTCTCCTAAAACCTCTCAAAGACTACTAGGATGGCTGACAAATTTTCCTAATTTTTCTTTTGTGTTTTCCTCTCTTCAGGGGAAGGAAAAACTTGTTCCTTTGTCACATTTGCTAAAATAGCTGTCAAATTCAAGACAGCATCACTGCTTCTCCTAATCTACAGAACACCATATAATATTTTGATCAGAATATTGAAGCTTCCAAACAGGTATTTTATACCTTTTCCTTCTTCCTTGTAAATGAACTTTTATCAGCACGAAAATTAAAAGTGGTGTGCTTGCTCAGAATCTGAATGTGTGTGCTGTGGTTATGAATGTATTTTGATGAAAGATCTTAATGCCTGATAAGCATTCAGTCACGAGTTAACCCTAGTAGTGCCTGCAGTCTGTGTACAAGGCAAGGTTCTGCTTTTGTTTACTCAACATTTTGGGGATGTAGCTATATGGCTAAGTTATCAAGGACTATTCAAACATATTTCTTTTCAAATTTCTGCTATTTCTAGATAAAAACATTTAGCATCACGTGCATCATAGTATAAAGACTTCTGTCTATAGGTAGTATTATCTAATTCTGAACAGACCTCATTATGCAGTTAGCAACCTGTATGAGCAGAGGAGGAAATAATATGAGCTGTGCCGTTCCCTCTTTCCAAAAGTTTCAGTTCTTGCACTGCTTTCTATCTCATCTAGAACTGATTTGTAATGAACACAACTCAAGCGTCATAAGGAGCAGTGAAGGTTCCCTTTCCTACCACAACACTCTGGAAAAGCAGAAGTGAAACATCTCATAGTTGGTGAATCGGAACAGTAGAAGCACATTGTCTGCAAACCATGAGAGAGGAGGTGACAGAGTTGGAGCTACACTGGGATTTCAGTCCCATGGCTATTTTCATTCCTTTTCTTCTGCTAGTTGGGACAGAATCACACCCTTCCCTGAGCTTTCCACAGATACATTCAAGACATATTCAAGACTAAGAAAGAGTCAATAATCAAATGGGCTTGGATGATCTCCCACAGTTGAACAACTCAGAGTCCCGTTGTTTTCACAAGGAGCTCTGGGAACATATGCTGTCCATTTCCCAAATATTACTAACTTTTTGCAGAAAACTGCTGAAACCATGGGAA
Source organism: Elanus axillaris (assembly GCA_026212715.1). Taxonomy (NCBI): domain Eukaryota; kingdom Metazoa; phylum Chordata; class Aves; order Accipitriformes; family Accipitridae; genus Elanus; species Elanus axillaris. Next base: position 367,885 of record JANZLQ010000030.1, on the reverse strand, counting down.
ACTTGCTGCCAACACTGACTCCAACAGACACAGTTTAAGTGATACATGGGCCGCTGCAAAACTGATGGTTGTTTAAGCTGCCTACCCCAAAGGAAAGTTGTGAAGCGAGGATGAAAGAGGAAGAAGAGTGGAAAGCAGTATAGGCTTATGAAAAAAGCATGCAACCTTCCGCTCTGAATAAACCTGCCGCACCTGCAGGTCTCTACCAACATGCAGGCTGCGGGAGTTACCAACTCCCAGCTCCTTGCTGCCTCGCTTCCAGCCCTGGCAGCTCTGGGATCCCTCTGGAGCAGACCAAGGCTCTCCCAGCTCCCAGTGGGCTTTCCTCAGCCAGCCCCCTCCTGTTAAAGATGCACACCCCAAGTGTGAGCAAATAAACCAGACACTGTTTTCGCAACCTAAAACTTACATCTCTCACAGAAGACAAATTTTCTTTGTGAAATGCGCAACAGCAGCTGATGAAGTGCACGCAAGATCATTACTGACTGGATTTTTCTATTATATCTTTTAAATGCTCAAACAAGTGCTCTGAGAGAAATATATCTAGCTTTTTTCCTCTTGTTCTGAGACATAATCAAATCTGTCCACATTTTAAACTGCCTTTTCTTACGTTTTGTTGTCTTTCCAATGCTGGTGCCCCTTCGTTCATGCAAAAGCAGCCTTTGTTTCACATCAGTCTTTTCACAGTCTGGGTCTCACTTGGAAATTTTCAGGTCTCTGTGGAAAATGTTCAAACAAGTTTGCAGTAAGTTGTCAATGTCTCCCTCTAACTTTTATTTTTTCCAGAGGACTTCTTAACTGCTTCACTGTCTAACAATTCACTAATTTTGCCTCAGTGGCCACTTTGCTGGGAATGTTTAAAGTAACTGTAGGCAGCTACAGTTTGTACCTTGTAATTTGGATCTGGTTTTGTTTAAAAATGCTCTGAGAGTTTATCACGCCGCTCTGGCTCAGGCTGCTCTGAGTCATGCTGTGCCACGGGCAGTTCAGGCTTCATCCGAGCCATCACAGTGTCCCAGTTTGGCATTTCAGACCATTAATAAAACTGTTTGAAAGAATAACTATGTATGAAATATTATTGACACGGATACAAGTAAACCTGTGTTAATAATACTATCACTTTTTATTATAAGAGCCTTAGAGCTGTAATATAATCATAAAAGTCATAATCACTATATTGCAGTTAAAATATATACTTACAACTGTCATAAAATAATGTTAATAGTAATAGTAAAGACCACATTCATTATACAAGCAATTAAATGGTGATGTAACCAGTATGAACTAATACTTACAACAGCAATATTACTTATAATATTTCCTGGGTTTGCTGTGGTAATACTCTGCTGTTAAATATTGTTTGATTCCATGTTTTATATCTTAGAATGTTCTGTTAAAGCTGCTGCAGCCACGAAGCGTTATGTATTTTGACTCCTCCCTTCTGTATATGTCATCCTAATTTCAAATGTCCCACCCTGTGACAGGCCAATCTTTTTTTCAAAGGCTATGACAGACAATAACAGTCCATAACCAGCAAGATACATTTGTACGAATTGCCCCTTCCAACCAAGATGGGTGATAGGTTATTCCAGAGTTGCCTTCGTTAGGGTATAGAAATAGTTCTGAACTAGCCAGCTAATACAGCATCATTGTTTTTGTCTTCATTAGGGTATAGAAATAGTTTTGAACTAGCCAGCTAATACAGCATTATTGTTTTCATCTTGCCAGGGGAGATTTTTATTCTGGGGCAGACAACACTGCATGGCATTTAGTACTTTTCTCTCTGCACCTTTTCCTTAGTTATTAAAAGCTTTATTCTGCAGAGTCTCAGTGGAGGTAATAGAGTAACAATACCCCAGCCTTAGATCTACATAAGACCTATGAATATGGTTTTTGCTATATTTCTCTCTCAGTGATATTCTGCTAGTTTAATTAAAATTATTCACCAAGTAATGGCTTATATTCTATGATAAAGTGATAAAACTTCCTGAAATACGTGTGTTAAAGCAGGCTACCCACGTGAAAAACCTTCAAAAAGCCCATAGGCACCTACACTTCTACCGCCAGCCCACAGGCACCTACACTTCTACCGCCAGCCCACACTGTTTAATAGCCCCATGTGCAGTAACCCCAGGATGGCCTGCACACCTCGCCTCCACGAGACACCATAGCCTGGCACTGGCACCCAGCAAGCAGCCCAGGCCCTGCGTGGGACTGGATATGGGGAGGGGAACCAGAGGTATCGCCTCAACAGTCTCCGTTTGTTGGCCAAGGTCTGGCAGAGTTATTGCCAACCTCTGCAGCCTCGAGTATGGGCTGACTGCTATCACCTGTGTCCCAAACTTCCCTCTCTGCCCATCAAAATCCCTCTTTGGGTACTCAGGCAACAGAGCTGAGGGCCAGCTCAAGCAGGCTATGCCTTTGGTGTGTTTGCTAAAGACTAATTTATAGCCAAAGACTATTCACAGTTCAGGAATCAGGCATCACTCAACCTCAGAAGGTCCCTCAGAAAAGCAGGGGAACATTTTTCTCAGCTAGAGGAAGAGACACTTTATTGTGTGACTATGACCAAGAAGGGCCAAGCTCGGGGAAGAAAAAAGAAGGAGCAATTAGAAAATAGGCAAGTAGTTCACTCAAAAAATCAATTAAACAAATTGTCACTCACTGTAATCCTTACCCCTTTTTGGACACAGTGCAGTAATTGATTGTCTTTACTAACAACTTCTCATTCTTCCCCAAACCCTTAAGACATTCTGAGCCCATACCTAGAGTTTTCCATTAAGGGACATGTTAGTAAGATCATGGTCATAGTCGTCTGGATTATGGTATTAAAAAACTTTCTCATTTTAAAAATAAATGGTTCTGGATTAAATCACTGAATTTCTTTTCAGTCATCCTGTATTTCTGCACCACCTTAGCTTTTTGTCCCTCTTGTCTATGCTTTCAATATCCAAATTGGGTTTTGACCATGACACATTCTTTTTTCTTGCTTTTTCCTCAGTTTTCTATCCTCACACAGGGTTATGTGGGTTTTTCCTAATGCTTAGAAAACCAAGCATTGTATCTTTGCTTTTTTTGACTCTCTTCCTTTGAATGACAATTATCAAGACATGCATTCTCTTCTCTCTCTCCAGCAAAATTTACAGCTTCAGGTCCTTCCTAAGTAACTGTTAGAGTATTTAAATATTGCAGTCAACTAATGTGGAATTCTGTGGTCTCCCCAGCAGCCTATCTCAATGTTTTGAGTACGGGTCGCCCATAAAATAGTGTTCTCAAAGCCCTCATTTGGGTTTTCTGTCTTTTCTTCTCTACCTCTACCTTCACGTATCTAAAGGCACAGGAACCTCTAGGTTCTAACTATTTTCATGAGCAGGGCTTATTCGTAACCTATCACCACAGCCAGGTTTGTTAAAAATCTGTGCTTATACCTTAGATTTGAAGGAAATAGGAATGAAAGATCATTGATTATTCCATCCCACGTGTGAGACTTCTGGAACAGTACAGTGCTGAGCACTGACCTTATTAAATCCCAGGAAAACAGTCACAAGGCTTTACCGTCTGTTGAAACATTATAAGGGACAAGCAGCTGGCAGATATTCACCACAGAAGAGAACAGCAGTATCCCAATACCTTGAAAGGTGGCCCTTGGGTAGAGGAATCAGCAAGGAGCATGATGTCAATTTTCTGAAGCTTAGCATATCTGGTCTGAACTGAAGCCAAATTTTGAAGCCACTGATAGACCTAAGTTATGTTCCTTGTGACACTGTCTTTTATGTTTAACTGTTGAAATGGCTGGCTAGTTTATGGTAAGAGGAATCTACACAACAATATCAATTGTTTTGCTTTTGGTTGGTGAGATAACTCCAGAGAAGTTTTAATTATTGTTGACAGCAGAATAGCATGAAGCCTTATGTTGAGTCAGAGACTAGTTTACTACAGCAGAATAGATAAGGAAGAAATGTTACCTGCATAAGGGTTCTCCATCTTCCAAATCAATCCCCCTTCTTCTTCCACCTTTTTTTAAAGAAACTTGTAGTTAATTACTAATTTTACCAAGAGAGACTTGATAACATAATCAAGCATACAGGAATATAACTCCAGCTATAGACACTCTGACAGATTTAATATACCCAGTTACAGATTAATCTAATTCAAAACATATGGGCTGGGAGCTACAAGAGGATGAATGGCTAAAGCATACCATGTTATAAAATGTAAATTACAATTCCATAAGGAAGGCTAAAACTACAATTAGCATAAAAGACAGTACAAACACAACAAAAGAGCATGGAGTAGGGTTCTAATTAATAGGAGAAAGAGCAGTATAATCACAGACTAAGATCTGTCTGTCTCTTTTTCAGCCTCTGGTTTGCACTGGAGTCTTGTTAATTAAATATTCATAATCTACCCTTTTTTGTCAATTAAATAATAATCATGTCTGTCCTAAGTAAAAAGGTCATTTATCTAAGGAACCTTGATCCAGATTCACTCCTTTCATCTCCTTCCTTTTATTTGAAATAGCTCTTCTTTCCATGACAGCAAGTATTAAAAGCCAAAATGGACTGAAATTGCAACTTGTCAAGCTATTCAAAAGTATACCAGACATTATATTATCATATGGAAGGTGTTTCATGACTAAAGAAGCTTGGGGAAATGTTTTTTTTTTTTGTACTTAACATAGCTCTACGCTATTTCTTTAAACAAAACGAATGCATTTCCCATAATTCATATTCTTGCTGCCTAATATGACATCAATGTAGAACACTTCAGATTCTATGAAGTTTTTACTGTTTCAGCTGTGTTTCCACATCTGACACACATTTAAACTTTACAACAAAGTAATCCTGCTTCTCAAAGGAAACAAAATCACACCTTTTCTTTCCTTAGAGATGTTCTATAGCCTTTCTACAATCTTTAAGTATTTGATGGCAAAGTTATAAAGAATTACTTTGTAGAAATCTAATTTGAACTCGTCTGCTCAGTTTAATGACAAAATGTAGAATTTGGATTTTATCATATTGACAAATTGGCCAGATGCAGAAGCCCAGTGGAAAAATATTTATTTGGTATGCATAAATACCCCATATTTCAAGTTTGAAACAGGCACAATACAGAAATACTCTTGCTCATGTTCCCTAGTGGACTTTGTGTAGATGGTATTTTGAGAAGCCTTGCTATGACATGGCAGGATGATGGTCTTTGTGACATGGTACAGGGCTCTTCAAATACAGAACGGTGAGGTACAGTGAAGAATTAAATACTTTTCTAAAACCCCTTTAGGTCCTTGTCCTGCTTCATTAAATCTTGAAGTTGTTCTCCATTTGACTGTAACAGTATTAAAAAATGATAGTAAATATCTGTAAACATCTGCAAATATCATAGAATCACAGAATGGTTTGGGTTGGACGGGACCTTAAAGATCATCTCGTTCCAACGCCCCTGCCATAGGCAGGGACACCTTCCACTAGACCAGGTTGCTCAAAGCCCCATCCGTCAAGTAGGGATTTCATTTTTTCCAGTATCAGTGATCCCTTCCCTTCATTTCTCTTCCCTTTTTCCAGCTCCCTCAGATATTTGAAGATAGTCATTATGAGCAGGTCCTAATACACCTACATCTTTTCCTGAAGCAGTTCAGCTGTGGAACAGCTTGTGTCTGGATGCTATACAGTCCTAACAGGAGTGACTGGGCTTGATTTAGTATCCTAGCCCAGAGCAATACCAACATAGAGGGCTTTTTGATTGCCCCCAGAGCAAGCTCAGGGCTGCTTGCAGCCAGCCTTGCAAAGACACTCCTCAGCTTCCCAGTGGGACGTCAGCAAGATGATGCTGTTGCTGTTGTCAGGAAGATGTGGGTTCTTGGTCTGTAGCTGGAAACAGAACTTGATGCCCATAGAAGTACTGGTACTTTATTAATTATTTAAAACTACCTTAAAAATGGAATAAGCCACCTCCGGACTCAGAAATATTCCTTTCTAAAGCAAGTAAATGGCATCCCCGCAAGAGGCAACTTGCCAGAAACTTACTGGCCATTACCACCAATCCCATGGAGGGAAGCAGAGGTGCTGTGTTTAAAAGCCTCAGGCCTTTCCTCATTATCTGATTGTTTCCTGAGCAGGAATAATTTCTCTGTCATCTCTGGCAGATTAAACTAAAAAAAAAAAAAATCCAAGCAAGCTACTCCCTGAGATTTACTTCCTCTGTATCAACCAGCAGCCTGTTTCCTTGCATGTTAGACCAGTGCCCATGAGCAACCTGATCTCACAGAGTATAGATTTTTAAGTAACTTGAGAAAAAGGGATGGGCAACATATAATTTCCTTTGCAAATGTATGAGATGTGGAAGTGGAAATGCCAAGCATTTTAACATTAACTCTTGATTCTAACTGGTTTTCGTGACTCATTCAGTTGGTGAGTGAGCAACGAGATTGAGCCAGAAAAGGAAAATATGGAAAGCTTATTTAAACTAACATACGTTTACTCAGGGAACTGTTTCCTGTTCTGATTGCAGGTAGGGTTGAGCTAACTTTGTATTGCCATAAATAAGCTTAAAAACAAAGAAACTAAAAGTGTAGATGAAGCAGGATGAGTACCATGACACTTCTGCCTGGTAATACACACCCCAGGCAGGGCCACGTCTACATGCCATGTGACCTACTCTGCCACGCACCATGCTAAGGTCAAACAACCCTGTCTTCTGTCAGTAAAGCAGCTTTCAGTACCCCAGTGACATTTTTAACAGACAAACTCCTAAATGTTGTTCTACTAAGCACTTACTGGAAAGGCACTTGGGGAAGGGATTCTTTTACTTAACTAGCCAAAAGGTAAAAGTTGCTGCTGCAGATCTTTTAGGTGGCCGAGCAGCAAAGAGAGTTCAGTGAAGAATGAGCTTCCTCGGGCTTCCCTTCAACAAATTCTGAGTGATGCTCAACTGCGATAGATGTGATAAACCTGGCCACGCTAAACATGGGATTTATTTATTATTACTGTGGTGGGTTGACCTTGGCTGGCTGCCAGACCCCCACCCAGCTGCTCTCACACTCCCCCTCTTCAACAGCCCACAGGAGACGGCAAGATGGAAAAGGTCATGGCTTGAGATAAAGACAAGGGCCATCGCTGACCAATTACTGCCACAGGTAAAACAGACTCAACGTGGGCCTAAACTAAATTGTAGTTTATTGCCAATTGAAAACAGAGTAGGATGGTGAGCAACAAAGACAAAACTAAGACCCCTATCCGCTACCCCTCTGCCTCTTCGCAGGCTCAGCTCCAGCCCTTCGCTCCCGACTCCCTGACTCCTCACCCCTGAGCGATGCAGGGGATGGGGAGTGGGGGGCTGCAGCCAGTCCATAGCAGCTCCTTTCTGTAGCTCCTTCCTCCTCACGCTTCTCCCTGCTCCAGTGTGAGCTCTCCACGGGCTGCAGGGAAATACTTGCCTTTCCACAGCCCTTCAGAGAATTGTCTTCTGCATTCAAGTTTCAACTTTAGATGCTGTATCAGCCAATACTTATTTACAATGCAAACACTCGATAAACTGCGTAATGCAGTTATGAGGGTAAAGCAGAAAAAGGTGCCTAATGAGGCTCAGTTCCCTTCCAGGAGATGGCTTCTCATACCCAGCATGGGTCGTGCGTGTCGGTGATGTGGCCGCCAGCAGCTGCACGCACCACTCTGCTACTGACGCACACTGCTCCGTCTGGTGTCAGCACCGATCTGTGCAGAGCTGGGGACGCTGTTCCCACACCAGGATGCAGGGTCTAAGCCAACATATAAGCCTGGACTTTCTGAACCCTGCCTATGTGTTTGTTTAATGGCTCTTAAAATGAACAATTTCCTGCTTCATCTTTCTCCAAGGACTGAGGTGCAGTACTTGGATGAACTGACTCATGCTCACATTACGCTTAATTTACAAGTATTAAACTGACACTCTTAAACATGGTAGAATCACTATGCCGTGCCCCACTGGGTTTCAGATTGATGCTGTAATGCACATTTTCTTAGCATTTGGTTGTTACAGCTTCTTTTCTCCATTCCCCATATTCTTCCTCATCAGAAGTCTTTTTACTTGCATCCTTTTTCTTACTCCTCTTATTTACTCCCTGGAGATTCACACAGCTCTTCTAAAACTGTCTCCTTGCCACAGTATCCAATAAGATATTTTATACTTCTCTGCTTGTAAAGTGCTTTTATTGTCAGTTTCTTTTTAACCAGAATGACTAACGTGACATCACTACATAACATGGAAGTGGCAGACTCTGGCTGAGGAAATTTCCAGCTGCAAATGTACCCAGTGGAACTGTGCTGCTACAGAATTTATATCAGGGTGGGGTTTTTTAATTAAACAGCATGTGCGTGTGTGTGAATACTACCTGAGGATAGCTTATTAGCACAGAAAGGAGTACAGGGCTTTGGTCTCCAACCCTGAGTTCAGGTTACCTGTTGCTTCTGTGTTCAGGTAGGCATGCTCCGTTTGTGGACAGAAAGGATAGCTGATTGAGCTCCTATGCTATGAATGCACATAAACTAATGTATTTAAACCATTCTGAGCTGGACATTCTGCTAGTCTAAAGCAGCACAGCTGCTTTTTGATCATTAATCGTCTCCTAAGAGTGTCCTAAAATCAAGATAAGGATAATTCTTTTGAGTTCTCCTTGGTTTTCTGGAGGGCTAAGTGATATATTTTCATATTGCTTGTCACTAAAACTAAAAATTATCTGTTCTAGAGTCAACCTCTGATCTTTATTAGTGGGCTGGTGAAAGGAGACTGTAGACTGTAATGGTGTAAATCTAAAGGGCAGAATGCAGAAGCCTCAAGATGATTATAAAACATCGTAATGCTGGGCTACACAGAGTGCAAATATAGAAAAGTTGCAGAAAAGTTGTATGTTAAGTATAGGAATGGTATTCTGGATTCGAGTACCATTGTATTTATCTGGTTGATGCCATGTTGCAAGAACTGTTTCAAACATATACATGCATTAGAGGGGAAAATGGTGGGTTTTCTGCAAATTCACAGAGAACTGATTCTTATATGTAATGGGGGGGGGGGGGGGCGGTGGTGTATGTAGCCAGACTCTTCTCAGAAGTGCAGGCTGGAAACACAAGGGGAAATGGGCGTAAGTTGCAAACAGAAAATTCAGACTAGATTAAAGGAAAGCATTTTTACTTTGAAGACTGATGAGAACTGAAACAAGTTGCCAAGAGAGGTTGTGGATTCTCCGTCTTGGAGATATTCATATTTTGACTGGATGAGGTCCTGAGTAAACAGGTTTAAGGTACCCACGATTTAAGCAGGAGGGTTAGACCAAAAGAGATCTAGAGGTCCCTTCCAACATGAAGAACTATGGGCAGAACTATGCAAAATGGCAGGTATATCTCCCAGCACCAGTGGGTATCTTCTCCACCCTACAGTGCAAGAAGAGTAATTCCCAAACTGCTAAGGCTGAACATCTCTTTACAGGAACCCAGTTACTTATTGAGATACAAAAGAGTATATGCACTGCTAGGGGAATGTCATGTTCCTGTGTTCTTACATCCCTTCAATGCAAGAACACTACAATGATATCATACTGCTTTTGATGCAGATCATAGCAGTTCCTCTCCCCATCCAGTGTCCTTCCAGCAGCCTTTCAGACCTATATGAAAAGGCATTTGTCTAACTAGCTCCTTCATGCCCACTCCACAATGTGGGTGCTTTTCAGAGTCTACACTGGTCTGTGAGTCTACTTTGCCATTGGCTTGAGATGCTTTGAAACCTTCTTCCTTAATTTGCCTTATCAAAAACTATTTTTTTTCTCTTAGACTGGATAATAAAAATAAAAGGCTGTGTCCCTGAGACAGTGAGAAAGGCATCATATACACTCTTAATCACTTACCTTTACAGCAAAGTGCAAGATAATTTATGTAAATTTATGTGAATAGATTTATTACCAATTATTTAATTAAATGTAATTGTTTAACATTTATTAATTTTAAATGTACCAATGCATTGGATCACTTGGTTCAGTTATCTAAAGAGCTCATTCTAAATTCAAAATTACTCTTTTGCCTTCTCCATCTTCTCTGCCTGTTTCCATACTTT
>JANZLQ010000030.1:338958-357770 GCA_026212715.1 Elanus axillaris | reverse complement strand
CCCCCAATATGTTTCTGGTGCCTGGTCTCTAATAATCTCCTCAAATGACACACACACACACACACACCCCCCCGGCTTTTAAATGCTCATTTAATCTCCCACAGGGGATGGATGACTCAGCTGAAAAAGGTGGAAGATGGGAGTTTGCATTCCACTCAGAGAATGGAAAATGGAGTCGTGATGACAAGGCTGGTGGTTCTCATCCTCACTTCTCTACAGATACTGTCTCTTCTGTTTCCTCTGTGGGCACAGACAGTTGAAAGGATCAAGTGACAAACAGGCTGAACCAGTTCAGCCCCCATTTTGTGTGTTTATCTAGTCTGCCCAGTGAAGTACAGGAACCCAAGAGAAGGGGCCAAGAGCAAGTGCTACCTCTCAGTACAAAATATACACTGATATTCTTTTCCAGTTCTCAAATAGCATGCACCCTGGATAGAATTGAGATTATTGATGGGGAACTTTGTAAATGTCTTTAGACACGTATAAGTATCTCTACAGTATTATTTAGTTTCAAGAATCATAGTGTTGGAAGTATTCTTCTTAATACTGATATTAAAACCCCAAATTTGTAGATAGAGTTTGAAAAAAAGAGTCCTCTGCATTCATCCTCCAGGTACTACAAAACTGAAAGAAGCTGGGCAGAATCCTTTATGGAAAATAAGACTTCCTATTTCACCCCCAGAGATTCAAAACTGTAAGTCCTTGTTCCACAGACAAATCCTGACAGCGCAAATGACTCCTTAGTGTCAACCGGGGATGCTAAGACCGTCAGAACAATTGTATCGGGTCAGAGCAGACATCCGTCTAGCCCAGCATCCTGTCTGGTGGGGCCTTAGCGGATGCCTAGGAAAGCGTATGAGAACAGAGCAAGCATAAAATGGTGCTTCAAACATCTGGTGATTTGTTGCTCAGAGATTTTTATCATCGAAGAAAGTGTCTTGGAAGTAAGTAAGTTAGGTGTTGGTAGCGGTTTTCCCCCCTTATTTTTCATACCTTGTTTTCTTTTGAATACCTGTAAGCTTTCAGACTCCACAGCCTATTGGCAAGTATTTCCACAACCCAGTGACACCTTGTGTCGTGAACTGTGTCCTTCTATTTCTTTTGAATTTGTCAGCACGATGTTTATTTGAAGGTCTCTAGGTCATTCACAACTTGGAGTCTTGTTTCACATTGGTTATCTCCTTTCCACACAGAAGACTCCTAGCATTTTTAGTTGTTTCTTGTATAGAAGCTACCCCGTAGCTTTGATTGCCTGTATAATCCTTTGCTAGTTCTACTTTATTTTTCGAGCTGAGGAGCAGAACTGATTTCACTGACTCTCGTCTTCCAACACTGAGAAATATAGACTAATGTGCAAACGTATCAATCCTACTGAACCCCCCCGTCCTGACTTTGCAGGAAAAACGACATGCTCTCGTTGTTGAGGAGCAGCAGGAGGCTGCTCTTCAGGAGATGATGAACCAGAAGCCGAGGGTGACAGCAAGGCAGAGGGGTCTCATCACCTCACCTACAAGAGGTGCAGCCCCACACCAGCCAAAACTGAAGAGCTGGTACAAAAGTGGCGACCGGGTTCAGCCGGCAGACCTGGGACTGCCAGGCCAGCCTGTGGAGGCGAGGCAGGCCTGAGGTGGAGCTGGGAAGGCCCGTCGCCAAGTCGGGGACAGCGAGGACAGGCACGGGCACGGCCGCGACATGGCGCAGGGCCTGAGCTCACCTCAGACGTACCTCCCCACCCAAGGGAGGGAACCCCAGCAAAGCTCCCGGCAGCTCCCTCCGGCGTGGTCACCCCGGGGTGCCACTGCAGCACCCTCCCAGGGCCCGCGGCTGGCTTGGGCCGACAGGGCCCAGCAGGCCCAAGGAGGCGGCATTGCTCCTGCGCCTTGTGCAGGGCCCCGACGGCCCCGACGTGGCAATGCGAAGCTGGAGGCGAAAAATGGACTGTTTGGAGCAAAGCAGTGGAGAAAACCTCAGGCAGCTGCTGTCACACAGCCATTATGCGTGCTGTAAGTGCTAGGTGCAGTTTTACCTTTCTGTCTCAACAAATGTAATAATTGCTGTCAGTTCATTTTTTTGAAATGTCTGAAATGTTCTGTATGTTCTCCAAATGAAGTGGAAAGATCTGGCTACATTTATTTCATGGTTTTCCTTGTTTGTCTGTTTGGAATTCTTTCTTCTCTGTTGCTTCCCAAATCAAAATACATTTGCACTCCAGGCTGTGATTCATGCTACTCTGGTTTGAACATATACAGGAAAAGACTAATAATATCTGGAACAGCAGAATGTAACAGACCATCTAACAGCTTCAAAATTGGGAACACCTGTTTGAAGTGGATGTGACAAAAGCATGTACTATTTCTTAAAAATAAAGAAGTGAAACAAGCTATGCAAATATTCTTTTCAGACATTTAGACCATTATTCCCTAAAAGTGCATGGCAAAATCCAGTTAACTTCATTAAGAGTTAGAATTTAACCCAGAAGAATACCACAGCTATACAAATCAAGGAAGACAGTACTTCTGGAGCCCCTTGTCATCTTGTGCACATTGTTTGAGGTGACCAAGACACTGCACACCTCTCCATCTGTGTGGGTATATAAATATTCATGGACTTTGTGAACTCGGTTTAGATCTCTCACCTTGATCCATCAGGTCACCCTAAAAAGGAAATTAAGGTTGCCTCAAAATCCTATTTATACAATAGTGCTGCTGCGGGTCAGATCTCACACTTAGGTCCACTTCTTTGTGGTTCTTCAGCTGTGAGCCTGTGAGTCACAGCTAATGTCACTTAGCATTGGCTGCCAAAGCAAGAACTTTGTGAAAAGTTATCCTCAGATCATGAAAGAGGTCATTATCCTCAGGTAGTAGAAAGAGCTACAGAAAGTAATTTTTCTGTTTGCAACACTTCTGAGGTAACAGTAGTTGGAATAAATGAAAAAGGATGCCAAGCTATCAAAACTGCTGAAGGACGGTACAACAATGTGACTTACCTGCTACAGGTACGGCTTCAGGAAATGACTCACCACTGGTAGCAACAAAAATTCCAAGGAATGGCTAAGGCCAGGGTGCAAAACTGGATAGGTTTTGTTCTCTTCTAGGTAACATCTTCCTTCAAAAAAATCGAATACACTGAAAATAAAATAAACCGAAGGATTGTGCCATCCCTGTGGTACACAAAAATCCCATTAAGTTGATCGAATCTGACTGGTACTATCAATTTTGCTAGGACATCTTCCACAGAATGATAAACCAAAATGTTTCTTAGCTGGTGCTGCAGTCACCACTTCTATCTATAATGCAGATAGAAGACAAAAATTTTAAACAGTCAACTTTTCTATTTTCCTTTAGTCACCTTTGAACAAATCCTAGACTGGGAGTGACCTGGAGATAGCCTGGCCCAAAGATAATTTTGAGCTTGTTCTTTTCTCTCAGTCCCGAGCACCCATGCCCATAGTATTTCCAGAACTGTAAGTTTTTGAATTACAATTATTCTTTACCAAATATACTTTAAATTATACATCTTTTAACAACAACAAAAAATGATCTTCTTGTCTACCTGCTAATATTCTTTTTTTCAAAGGTTTTATTTACAGGCTCATCCTCCACAACCTGGGGAATAGGAATTCCAATTTAAAAAGTCACCCCCTGCAAAAGCTGATATTCTCAGGCAATCATGTAATTCAGTTATTAAGAAAAATACCAGATGTTATAAAGTTGGCAGTAAACACATGAAAACATTTTAAATCCTTCCTCTCAGTGATAAAGCAAGGCAGCATCAATATACAGATTTGTATGGTAAATTAATTACAATATTTCCATTTTTAAAGCTAACACCATATGGAGCATAATACACAAGGGACAGTAATCCTTGCGTATTATTTTCTTTGGAGTTACTCTTTTTTTCCCAGTAAGGGGAAAATTTTGTCTGAAAACTACCTTGGCTATTCTGATTTTAAGGTGTGATTTTATGTTAGTAAAACTACATCTAAAATGTAACCCAGTATTTACAGACCAGGTGATCCCTGGTCATTAGTCTAAATGAAATTTGCATTTTATCGGGAAATACACATTGCTAACTGGAGAAAAAAAAAAAAAGAAACCCACAACAAAGTAAAATATTAATATATATTTGCTTTGGAGGCATAAATAGGCATATGCTGCAATGAAGAAGCTTATGACTGCCAGTGTGTTTACCACTCTCACTAGCCCGTGATGCATTCTTTGTGTCAACAGTGTGTATTTGCTCAGGAAACATTAGTTCCTGTCAGCATCTGTGTATTTTTCTGGCAACAAAAGTGATGTAGTAAACAGCCATGTCATGGAAAGTTCAGGTCCGCTGAAATGCCAGTCTCTCCTTTCTAGCCAGTATTCTAACACTCAAACCAAATGCAACCAAGACACTCATTCGTGCTCGGTAAATGATCAGCTTATTCTCTCTTCTGCTATTTATATCCATTTCTGTCATTGCAAGGCCCCGTTTTAGAAGCTGATGCACTGTGATTTTTAGAGTGCAGGAGATAAGAGAGGTGCTTCTGCACAGCTCTCCCTTCCTCCCGTCGTCTCCCTCCCAGATCACTGCTCCCCTGGCTTTAGAAAAGCTGCATGCGACTTTTGCTGAATTAAACTCTCCGTAGCCTTTAATTAAACTTTCAGTGCTCTTGTTAATAGCCGTTCTTATTTGGGTGTAACTTAATGATAATAGCTACCCTGTAAAATATGCTGCTTTCAAGGATGAAATGTCACCATCTAATCTTTTCTCCTTCATTTATTTTTGTCTTTCCTTTACTGGGATGTTTCTTATCAGCTTGCCCTGTCAGAAGACATAAACTCTTTCTAAAAAACTAATTCTCCTCTGCTGAATGCTAACGACCTGGCACTGGAGAGAGGCTCTACACAGAGCCACGTCTGTGCTTTGCTTCTGTTAGAGCTGAATAAGAAAACGTACAGTTCAAATCTGATGTATTTTTTACTTGAAAAAGAGCAGAAGAGTTAAATATAGCCTCAGTTAGACAGGAAAGACGTCCTTGTGAGAGTGTTAAATCCTACATTTGATACATTTAGTTATTATTTCTGAAGCTGTTTTATCTCAGTCCACTTAAAGTAGATAGGATACAATTACTTTTGCTATATTGAGAACCATTCTCTAAAAAACCCTTACAAAATAATGTGGCAAATTTACAAACTCTTTCTTTCTCTCTAGTTTTCATGCAAAAAGTTGTGCTTGTGCTACTTGTAAATCTGAAGAGTCTACCATGAAACCTGAACTCTTGCTTCTGGACAATACAAATACTTTCGTATCTGACATTCTGATAATTCCACCGTTTAGCATATCTGTTGGTAACATCCAGTTAATTCTCACACAGCTGCGTTAGACCACCAAGGCTAACCAATGTTAACTCTGCTAAAAAATGTATTTTGTTCATTAGAATAAGCTGATACAATTTTAAAAACCCTGCAGTTTGGTAAAAATACCTCTTATTTCTACTCCATTTTCAAGAAGAGTTATGACAATGAAGCAAGTAACACATCGTGTTTAATACATTTTATATTGTGTGTTATGACTCATTATTTTATCAGTTATGGAAATGCAACTGTCTGGAATGGATGGTAATAAACAATTGCTCACAGTGACGAGAAAAACAAAGTGGTTTTTTAAGCAGGGACTCTTTGTGATCTACAGAAAAGAAAAAAGCTGATAAACACCATTTTAATGAAACCCATGTCTGGGGCCTTAGTAAAAGCTAGTTAATCTTCATCTAGCATATACAGAAAATTGGATTCTGCACTAATGTACCTAAATATAGACCAAACATAAACCTAAACATAAACCCAAGGACTCAACGTTTAATCACCATTTTTTGACACTTTTTGCCATTACCAATGGCAGAAATGTTGCCATTGGTCTTTCAGTTGTCCTCCAGAATACCTATGCCGAGGGAGCAGTCCATCTCCTTACAAACAGCTAAGTCTGTGTTTCAGGAAAACGATGAGAATGTGAGTACCAGGTGTGATTAGAGACAGCTGAGATTTTCTGCTGAAATGATTTACTGATGCAACAAGCTCTTTGTACCAAGTGCGGTTCATCCTGGTAAATTTTGGAAGTCCTGGTTCTCCATCAGAAAGCTCACAGCAAAATAATTCCTTTCAGCTTGATTTGATCATAACCAGCATGTTTTCTGTGTCATCTTATGAGTCCTGTATTTCTACCTTCTGGTCTCTGCCTGGGGTCAGGCTACAACTCCCACACAGGACTGTGAAGATTTCCAAGGCATTGCAGGACTGGTGGGATTCCTGGCACATAGTGAGCACTGTTGTCTGGCCACAATGTCCGACACATTGGGAATCTCTACTGTAATCCAGTTATCACCCTCTTCTTCCTCAAGGGTAACATTCCACCAGGGAAGAAATGGATTAACATTAAACTAGGTGGAAATTAACCACTTCAGGTCATTTCACCAAGCTAAGAGGAAGTAGTTCAATCTGAAGGACTTTTTAAGAGCTTTGAAATGAAAATCTGACATTTCTTGCCTTACGCTTTTCAGAAGTTCCCATTTTAGAGTGGAGAGTAAATAAATATCAGGTTCTTTAGACTTTCCCCCAGAAATTGATCGTATCTGTAGAAGGAGAATCCAGTCTGAAAGGTTGTCTTCCAAACTTTTTTGCTTCCTAGAGCACTGTACTAGTGCTACTGTAGAGAGCAGCACGTGTTGTCCCTTCAAGAACACCGAAATATCTCAGCAGTGGCGGAGAAGGTAGAGCCGACCGTCTCCTGGGAATAACGCTCTCATTCAATCCACCTTTAGCATCATCTAGTCTGGTAGGAGGAAGAGTGAGGCAAATGCTGGCAAAGGAGATATAAACACCTGTGAGGGTACTTAACTGCAGAAAGTGAGGACAACAGAAAATAATTTGCGCAGAATTTGGAGAACTGGGAAAATACAATAGCTGCCTACGTAAAGAGAACTCTTCCAATGGGATCAAAGTTATTTCATGCTTGAGGAACTTGGTTAGACTTTACAAAAGGAAAACATTTCCTGCATATAAAAAGGATTACAAATCCGTAATCTATTTGATTTTTTTTTTTTTCTGATTTCAGGCAAATCTTACAGTTTCTGGAGGACTGGTTGAGGGGGTTTTTGTTCTTTTTTTAACTTTTGTTTTTTACATTTTACACCTGATCTGTAGGGCTGAGCCATCCCATCTGGAGATAACACCTACAGATAAAACATGTTTAAACTGGCACAGCAGAAAACATAATGGGGAATTATGTAATATAGCCCCTTATTCTGCTGGAAAAGCAGATTTAAATAGGCATTTCATAAAGTGAGTGGACTAATAGATTGATCTAAGATTAGAATACAGCAGGCACACTAAGACCCCAAAGACAGTAAGAGACCTTACCTCACAGGCTAACTTTTACACTTTGTGACCCAAATGCTTAGCCAAAAAAAAAAAAAAAAAATGAAGAAAATAAATTCTAATTACAGCACAATTTTTTGTAATCAGCAACAATGGCTATATTTCAGTATTTGAAGTTCTAGGAAATATTTTTGTATAAGACCATTTCTACCCAATAAGAGAGAGAAATCAGAAATCAAGACTGTATTATTATAGTAAGTGTCCACTTGCAACAGTACTGACCACAGTCTCACATTGTTCAAACACCAGTGACTGGTTTGAATTACAAATCTGAAAATTTGCCTGATCATTAAAAGTGCATCCAGTATATATATAAAAAAAAATCTTTTCTTATGCCTATTTAATAAAGGCATTACTGTTTGGGTAAAAAAAAGGTGAGAGGTTTTATTTAAGTTATTTGCATTATGTTTGCAAAATGCACATAAACTCCACTGTCATGCAAAAAGTCACCATTGTTACTGTTAAGATGGCGTCTCTGTAGATCTGCCAGCACCATTAAAGGTCATATTCCGGGACTATTAGAATAATTTTCTTAAAATTTCTCCAGCACCACATAGGGAGATTGGTGGAGGAAGGCTTTTGGATGGATAGCCCTTGCAGCCCTGGAGGGACCCTGGAGGTGTATGCACTGGTCAAAGCTGTTTCTATGCTACAGATCTAATTTAAGGGCTAAAGGCACACACCGTTCATTGCTACTTGCCACCTTATCCCCCGGTCAATCAAATGTCAGTGTTCAGAATTCAAAGGCTGGACCTAAACTTGCAAACTACTCATGTTAGAAAGACTCCTGATGGAGCTAAGTGGGTGCAGAGAACTGTCTGTCAAGATTTTTGCTCTGGTTTGGAGCCCTCGAGGATGGGGGGGCAGGGCGGAAAAAGATAGTTGTGTAATATCTCAAACCACAATCTTGATTCATCCAGAAACAAAAACTGACACATAATAAGGAAATTAGTGTCTTGGCTTCAAAATGAAAGAACACTGCTCTTTTTTCCTGAAGCAAAATAAAAATTCACATTCAGATATGATTTATAAAGATTCAGGAAAAGGGCCAAAAATTGTGGTTTGGCATCTTGTGCATTTGCCTCTGTGCAGCAACAGAAGCAACCTCCTGTGACTGTGGAGAGGAACCGCTGCCAGCAAGACTCCCAATCTCTTTGCTTTTTGCAGCAAAAGAACTGGCAGCAATGCTCTATTACTGCTATGATGCACAAGTGACAGACACGGCCTGCCATACATCTTAGCTCATACTCTGGGCTGCAAGATTGCAGTTAGAACTGCTGTTTTTTTCAAAATTAATGTTTCTTTTATGAATCCCAGCTGTGAAGGGGCAATATGAAGCAACAGCAGTCAGTGAGGGTGGTACAACGTTACATGGGATGCAAAACTAACGCTCCCTCTCACCACCTCCAAGTTCTCCAGAAGCCAGACAGAACAAATGCAGCACCCAGTCCCTCCAGCAGATTTTTCCAATTCCCAGAGCACTCAGTGACTCCAAGTTCTCTTCATCCTACAGCTACCAAGCGAGCCTAGCAAAGATTCCCTCCCACACATATATACATCCCACACCTGTAGCAATTCACGATACCAACCACCTACCGATCTAGTCCCCATATGTCTGCTCAGTTTTCCAAGGAAGGCAGCTACCAGCTTTCCTGTTCCACACATATGGGCATGCTCCGAATCCTACCCTAACACTGCACTTGCAGGTTGAGTTAACTAAAGGCTGAGACTCGGCATGTAAGTGTATCAATCTGCAACATGCCTCAATGAGTCTGAGAAAGTAGCCTGTGTGGAGCCACACAAAACTTGGTAGCTCTGTTAACAACAGAAAACAGATGGAAATATTGCATTCCAAAGGATGGTAAAGAAAAGCTCACGACGCGGGAACAGGATTTCGGTTGCTACAAATGCTGTAGGCTAGGATTTCAGATAAACTGTTGAAAAGCAACCTAAAGTCTTCAGCTATAAAAAAAGCGCCTCGCTAGCTCCAATATCCTGCTCACAGCTTTTCCTGGGGCTATCGGGAGCAATGCTTCTCTCGCCTTTCCATGGCCGGGTTGCTCTGCTGAGAGAACCTTATGTCTTCGCTTTGCCTTGCCCTTTGCCTTTTCTTCGGCTTCCATGAACAGGTTGGGTAGAGAGAAGCCGGGTGCTTTCTCCCTTTGTCTCTGCTTCTAGCCCTGATGCTTAGGGACGCCTTGAGGCCTTACAGACTGGGGAGTGGGCTTAGAAGATGCTTTGTCCAAGGGTTGTCTGGGGATGCCTAGACCTCAAATGGGCCACCTCTTGGTGCTCTTGATGCTGCTGCTGAAGTTACCTCACTTGTCAGGCTTGGGGAGCAGTCTGCATATGAATTGGTGCATATTAACTGAGCAAGGAGATGGATTATTTATGACTTTGACAGATTTTGGAGCTGGCCCAAAGTGCTGTCAATTGCCAGTGGTAAATAGCCAAAAAAAAAAAAAAGAAAATGAGCTTTTTTTTAGGCTGTGTCAGCAGTATCAATCAGAGCGGTATCCAAAAAGCTTGAAATGAATAGAGCACATTTCTGGCTGATGATGCTCAAGCAGAATAGGTTTAAAATGGACATAAAAATAAGGACATATCACCTTAAGGTTGTTTGCCTAACCACATTTGTTTCAGAGACTATACAAAAATGGATTGGGTTTTTGAGCATGTATCTGGTTTTTCTTAATTGTTTCTTTTCTGACTTAGAATGCTTAGGCTGGTTTTACAGTGAAGCTTTTTGGCATGCTTATGTTTAATTTTCATGAAGAACAAAGATTTGTTATGATATGCAACATACATCTGCTATGCTGCAGGGCACTATGGAGAGACATGGCAGGGGGTATTAACTGATGTTAGCTTTACCACAGACCAATGTCAAATACACACTTTTTGCCTTCATTATTCTAGTTAAAAAAAAAAAAATAGTACTGGGAAAATCTCAGCATTTTTGAGGCACTTTAACAATTGCTGTTAAACTGTCTGTTTCTGAAAAACAGACGAAGAGCCCTTATAAACTAACACGGAGGTCTGCATAAAAGACATAAAGTAGACAGAAAATGGTGGAGAGCTGTGAATACTTGGGCCATGGTTTTTTTGGAAGGTTATGAAACCTATCCTTTTAACTTCTAAGCAAAACCAGCACATTGGCGACAGTCCAGATTCAGATTTCTTGGGCTTACTGTTGTAAAAGGAACCAATAATAGCGATAATCATGAACATTTAAGGCAATGATATTCCTCAATTCTTTATCCAAGTCTTGGAGAAGTATGCAGAATACAGTACAGAGAGAATGGTGACTATGCTAATACATAGCACATGCTAAAAATCTCCTGTAAAGAACAGGACTAAAGAATTCCTTTAATACATTTTGTGAGAAATGTTCACAAATTTCAAGTTGAACTCACTGAATTTCTTTAAGATTTTTTTTTTCTTTTTCTGCTTAGTGACCCATAGTACCAACAATATCACTATGTCTGTTTTCATGCCTTCCAATTTTAGCACTTGCCTTTAAGGTGAAAACATAATTCAAATATCTCATTAATTTTTTAATGTAAGCATTATAACTGGTCTCTTAAGAGAACTTCAAAATCGTTTAGCTGCATTTCCTTCAATACTTATCTTCTCTCTATCTTTCCTATAATCTTGGATTACTTTTACCTTTAACTCATTATAAATTATTCAGTTAGTAACTTCTTTTTACTTCTTGATTTGAGGACTACTTAGGCAAAATCCTGTGGTCATTAATGGAAGGCCTGATCTTCCAAACTGATTTTTCATGTATATTACTTACACAGTGAGTAAGTTTTTTGCACAGCTGTTTTTTTAGTAAGTTTTGGAAGGTCACATAGAACTGACCAACATTCGGTGAGGTGACTTTCCCCTCGCTGTATAGCTTGGAGTTTCTTATAGTAATTTCTACAGCCCTTAGTACAAATATGTGCCAACTCACAGTATATAAATCTATAATTAGAATGCTCTCTCTTTTTACTTGCAGCTGTATTAATAAGCATAACATCAAATGATTATACTAAAAAAATTAGGTTCTTACAAGTTCTACGCTAATAAGAGTTTTGAAACCTGTATGGGATTTCATGTCAAAATGAATGCAAGTAATTAGCTTCATATTTTAGCCTCGGTTTAGCATTAAAATCCAATGAACTTCAGCGGGAGCCTTAGACATGGTACTGAAGCTGATCACAGTGCTTGACAGATTAGTCAGTCATTAATTATCCACAGACCATGCCTGTGAAACTAGGTTTTCATCCTAGGCTAAAGTTGAGTCCCATTCATGGTTTGTGAGTCTGATTATACAGATTCAGGTATTAGTGAAAATGCTGAGAAGAGCTTTTAGTTTATGGCAGCTTGAGAATTCATTTTTGCTGTCCATTGCTGCTCATTTCTATTCGAACCCCCCTGAACCCACAGGGACCCAGTCGAGGCAGCAGGGCTGTTGCACACCTGCAGAGTCGTGGGGCGAGCAGCAGCCTCGAGGGCAACCTGCTCCTCAAGCATGACCTGCTCCTCAAGGCCAGCCTGTTCCTTGAGGCCAACTGCTCCTCAAGGCCAACCTGTTCCTTGAGGCCAACCTGCTCCTCGAGGCCAACCTGTTCCTTGAGGCCAACCTGTTCCTTGAGGCCAAGCTGCTCCTCGAGGCCAACCTGCTCCTCGAGGCCAACCTGTTCCTTGAGGCCAACCTGTTCCTTGAGGCCAACCTGCTCCTCGAGGCCAACCTGCTCCTCGAGCATGACCTGCTCCTCGAGGCCAGCCTGTTCCTTGAGGCCAACTGCTCCTCAAGGCCAACCTGCTCCTCGAGGCCAACCTGCTCCTTGAGGCCAACCTGCTCCCCGAGGGCGACCTGCTCCACCATGGCAGCCCCCCGAGCAGCCCCCAGCCCGGGGCTCACTGCAGCTCCCTCCTCCGCCCAGCCCCAAGACGAGGGCAGCTTGATGAAGAGGTCCAGCAGCCCCAGATGGGTCCTGGACTTTCCTCCACCCCGCCGGCTTCCCTCGTATGCTCCCTCCCTCCTCAGCTGCAGTGACTTCTTGCTCTTCCCTCCGCCCTTGCCCCCCCCGTGCCGGGAAGGTTTGGGACGCCCCGTTCCTCTCCTGAGACATCCAGCATCTTCCCTTTGCCCCCCACGTCAAGGGTGCGTTCGCTTCAGCAGGTGCTTTTCTCTCTTTTCCTCGCCTCCCCTTTATTTTTTGACTTGGGCATGGAGCGGAGGCTGCAGCTGAGCTGGAACGTGTCACGGGGTCCCTGGAACCAGGACCTGAGCTCCCAGCTGTTGTGAAGAGCCCCGCAGCTCTGGCGGTGCTAAAGTGACAAGGTGACTTACCACGTCATGTCCAGACACACCTTTAAACAGAGGAATGTTGTCAAATTAGCGAGAAACACCCTTGTGCTCCTTCCATAATGGCCAAGATTATGTATAGAACATGCATTTGACATACCATAACATGTCTAATAACGATACTATTTCTACTGCCTGTTTCTTCAAGTTACTTTAAAAAGCTTTTTTAATCAGAAATTATAGCTTAGAAAGCTCTTGTGGGTATCACCTTCAATTCATGGCTGAGGAAACTTAAACCACTTAGAAGAAAACTATTTGTTTATTTTCCTAATTTTAAAATTGAGTGAAAACAAAATTTTCCTTGAAATGAATGGCACAAAATCATGTGTACCATGAGTGGACAAACGTTATGGAAACTAAGGGCAGTGCTGTGTGTCCGAGATGATATATTTTAAACACAACCTAGTATTTGGATGATAAGGAAAAACATCTAATAAAATGCTAGATAGTTGTATGCGTATTATTAGATACACAAACAAATAATTATATAATTTTTTATTAGAATATGTCATTGCAGTGTTGCATGTGGCATATAATCAGATAATTTAAAAAGATTTGAACTGCTTGCGCCACTTTGTCCCAAGATCAAAGCTCTGTCTTTTCCAAAGCAAATTACTGCAGAAAAGCATTACAGGGACTATCTTGGTCAGAGCAGTAATGTATGGTGACATTCTTCACTGCTGCAGAAAATCACTACAATTTCATTACCCTGCCTTCCTGCAGGGCAGCTTGATGCGCTTACACTAAAGTCTCCATCTCTTACCTGTTTCTTAAAATGCTTGCTGTTTATATCTTCAGGGTTCTACTCTAATTTTAGCAACAAAGAACCCTCTAGCTTTATAGAACAACTCATTTTAGAATTGGCTTACTGTATTTTTATTCTGTATTTTAAAAAAAAAGCCAACCCTGAAACGAAAATGTGGTTTGGTTTAACAACTTTTTCAATGTCATGCAAATCCTGTAACATTTTTGCTTACCAATTAGGTTTTTTCTCTCAATTTGTTGCAATCTTACGTAAAACCTGGGTTTTGTTCTGCTGTTTGTTTTACTCTTTTGTTAAGGCCATCACGTGACGAACATTTCGTGAAGGATGATAATGAAAACACACCATTAGCCCTCAGTTTTGGCAATGTAAACTGAGATAGGAAGCAAAAAATGAGAAGCGCTGTGGAAGGCTGGAGGAGGGACAGGGCTCCCTAAAATGGCTCTACAGATAAGAGAAACAGTCTCAAAATAATCTTCGAAATCATTTAGCACTGCAGGAGTTCATACCACACAAGACTAATGATTATTCTTCACAGGCAGTGGAGATGTGCTAAGAGAAAAAATACTTTTTTCTATACATACAACCATGTAATTTAGTAACCCATTTTTACAAGAGCTTCAAGATGTCTTTGCTCTTAAAGTATTTTAGCTAGATCTCTGTCTGTTTTAAAACAATGGTATATCATCATTTTCTAACTTCTGTTTGTGTGTATCAGATTTATAGCTTGCGTCAATGTCAACTTGAAAACAGTGGGGACTAGCCTCCTCTGTAGAAAGAGTATTTTATAGGACACAGCAGTGCAAAGTTCCACATGCTGTTCTGCATTATAATTCAGTACTTAACAGGAAAGGCCACTTCTCAAAGTAAAATGTAGTTCAATTTTCATGCTGTTTTCCCACTTTGGGCTGCTGACAGCTTTGCCAGTTAGCAGAACTGAAAGCACGTATTTTAATAGGAGTTGCCCGAGGGCTGAAATTCCTTCACCTTGCCCGAAATACAACAGTAGCGGCGATAGCCGTCCAGACTGTGATCAGATGAGTCTCCTGACTGTATTTTAGATGTTACAGAACCTGTGGTGTTTTGAAGAAGAAAGATGGAGAGTGCAGCTGTGATGTTTTATATGTGCCCTCACATCTTGGGACTTAATTTAAGGCTGCTTTTCAACTAACTAATAAGCAGCAGTCAAAGTCAGTAAGTCTGCTTCCTCATGGTGGAGAAACTAGTAGTCCGAAGTCTAATTATTTTCTAAGCATGACTTGTTCTGTTTGCACACAAAAGCCCAGCCTTAGTAAATGCTTTTTCCAGCTATTCCCTATATCCCTCAGGAAAGCTGTATCCCAGATACTGCAGAGCAGTAGCATACCTGGAGTTCTAATTATCTGACATGCTAAATAACCAACAGTATCTGCATAAAGGCTGCCCGGTATGCGGGTTGATGCTTGTGACCAGCTTTTGCGGTGTAAAGATTTTGCTTGAGACGAAGGGAATCATGAGTCTCCTTCTTTACAGCTGTCACCTCCCAACCCAACCAGAACAACCACCGCAGTGCCCTCAGCAGGATGCCTGGTAAATCCTTTCGGCATGCGAAAGCCCCATTCCCGTTCATGCCAGGCTGGCTGGAGGTGCTCTGGAGCAGCCTGGGAAGATCCTGCTCCACGGCTGGGCTGGCCTGGAGTCATCTCTGCCACCGCTGCCTGCAAACCAGCGCCTGTCCTTCCCCCGCCCACAGCCACGGCACACGGCCGTAAAAAGACAACTGCAGAACACGTGCGCACGGCGTGCTGTGAACAGGCCAGATAACCTTTGATGTTACAGAATACTGAAGAGAATCTGCTGTGGTATCTCTCGGTCTTTTCTCACGGGAATACTGTTTTACCGGCAGTGATGGAGAGCAAGTTTGACAGTCATGATTTCTCCCCCTGCTCTCATGACAGCTAATGCTCCTGGTCCAGACACGTTCAGAAACTGGAAGAAACACACAAACACTTCTGTTTTCCCCAAAGGTATTAATTTGGATGACACTGTTGCTTTTTCTTCTTGCCTACTTTGTCTCTTTTAGACCCAGTGTGTTTCAGGAACTTGTGAACATTATTCTGCTGCAGGCTATACCTCTGGTAAAAGTCACATACCCTTAACTGAAAGAATATATTTTGTTCCTCTTGTATAATATGATTTACTTCACCCTCATGTAGGAGCTGGACCAGAAGCAGAGACTACAGTAGCCATAAACATTTTGATAGTGGGAATCCTCTAGTTAGAACCAGAGAAGGGATGCTTTCAGTTCTGACCTTGATGCGTGGTACCAAACTTACTTCCTTACATAAACAGAGCAGACAGAAATGAGCTAAAATGAAATGCATGACCTAGAAAAAAAATAAGAGCAGTGAAATAAAAACCAAACTAAACATTCTGTGCAACACACTTAAAGAAACCTGGAGTGGCAAGATTTTTAAGATAGCAAAATCCCAAGAAAGAGCTTAATTTCCATTTTACATCTGAAGTGCCAATTTTGCCATCTTTTTTACACATGGAGGTTTACTCTGTCATTGTTACATGGATTATCCTGAAGCCTCTAGCCAAGGTGACTAATCTTTGCTTGTTCAAGTGAACATCGGCTCCAGGAAAATCCATATGAAGTCAGTGATCCTCATGCTGTTCAAGAATTAGTCCTTAGCTGAAAAGAAAGATAATAGGAGAGGGAATTATCATAGCATGTAGCTTTATATGAAAACTGAGTGTTACATGCATTGTGTAAGTTATTCGCAATGGTGTTACTGAGCCTATACTGAAGGTTTTATTTAATACTTCATCAGTGGAGGCTTCTCCAAGGAAGAATGAAATACAGTTAGCTACAGATGACCACCAGTTACATGGAACAGCCTTTTTTGATCAATAAGTAAAACATCCTTCTTTTTTTAAATTATTTTTTACGAACAATGTCTAAATAGCTAAAAGGGATAGTTCAACTTCATTTGGGGTTGATAAATTTTCAGGAATAAGTCATCTGATTATGTGTAGTGTATAATATAGCAGTTGCGGGCTGTGATTCATCTAAAATACACCAAGCAAGATGTGTTTCTTGGTGCTCTGACTGGTTCAAGACTGTGTGCCAAGTTGATGGCTTCTTTCGTTTGTTACTCTCTTGGCTTGTGCTGGGGACAAAAGTGGTGTGTCTGGCACTGTCCTCAGCAGGGTCTTCTTCTTGTCCCTGTCTTGTTACAGGGCTGTTTTCTAATTCAACATCTTTTCCTGATAACAAGGAGGGGTTGCAGAGCATTACAAATGCCATTTACAGAAGGACAAAAGGGGTGTCATGAGTTTACTTTGGATATGGTGATTTTGGTACGCCTTGTAGGAAGTCAGTGAGCTTAATCCCTCTCTCAATAAGCCTAGAAGCCATTAAAGCCTCCTGTGGTGTAAAAAGGGAAGATATCTGTCCCAAAGGAGATGAATTGCAGCTACACCCAGGCATCTTCCCTGGGGAATGTGGAGGATGACACTTAAAGAATTACAGCTTGTATAAACGTAATGTGAATGCATGGTGTGACATGAAACCTTTTCTTTTTACACATTCGTTTTATGGTAACAAGAAGATATATTTCCTTTTATTCCTCCTTCTTTCATGGGTTCAGATCTTGTGAGTGTTTCTTTTGTATATGAAATATTTTAAAAACATTTATCTAGTCCCCTAAATCAGATTTAATTCAAGGAGAATGCCCATTTTGATTATAAAAAGCTGCAGCTTTTTTTTTCGCTCGCAGTAATAAAGAAAAATTTTGAAGTATAAATGAAATTTTATCAATATAGTTATCTAACAGGTATTAAAAAAGGAAAAAATTGGAGGTATGAACTGTCCCTCTTCATTCCTGTCAGAGCCTGTTAGGAAACTGAAGAATTAGCAGTTTGAGCCAGCTTTTTAAATAATTAAACATGCAGGTCTGCTTCCATTGTAATTGACATAATTATTGCATCTAAATACTGGTCTCAAATGGAGTACAGTAAAGGAATACTGATTTCCTGGAAGCGTCCATCATCATTTGTTCCAGCCTCTCCTAATCTGAAGCTTTGTTATTACTGGCTAAGTGGTGTGCCAAACAAGTTGTCTTTCAGGGCAGTTTTGTGCAGCCCTCCAGTCCTTACTGATGTGGGCTGAGGGTATTAGCTTGCTCTACCAGGGTTTTGGGCTTGGTCCACAAGCCGTGATGAAGATGCAAGCTTTGCACTAAAATGTTTTGCCATCTCTGCTGCTAGACCTCTCCGTGAGAGTAAATCCGATGGCGTTCTCTGAACCCAGCAGTATCAACTGACAGGAGGAGGGAGAATGAGCTCCTGGGTTGCTTTTGGTGTTTGCAGGGCATCGTCGTAGGCCGTTTAGATGAGGGCTATATGCCTGCCAGTACGACTGGGTGATGTGTGGCACTTGCACAACTGTGCTGCATGGAGTAGAGTACTACAGGGCTCGTGCTAGCAAGTTCCTTGGGCAAACCATGGCATCCAAAGGCAAGCGTGTTTAGAATTGCCCTCCTTATATTTATTGCTCTAGTCTTCAGATATTGTAGAGTATAACAATCGAAATCAATTTATATAACAAGTTTGCCAAATTAAAAAAAAAAAAGTTTTTTTTATTCTCCATATAATGTTTAGGGCAATATTATTGCCCACAAGCAAGTGTGGTTTGGTTTGTAACAAACTGAATAAAAAAGCCAACTGTAATTGCTCAGTGCCTTAACCAAATCCACCTTTTATTCTTCCTGTGCCAAAACATCTCTTTGTAGGTTGGAACCTGAGTTTTCTTGCATGTTAAAAACTTTATCAAGAACACATCCAGTAACATATGTGTATGCTTTCACTGCCAGTATGAGGACTAAATAAGTTTCAAGTTCTAAGGGGGAAAATATTCACTCTATCATGTTACACCCTCTTAATATGTGTCAGCTGGAACAACAAACCAGAATGTCTACAGCTCATCTTTGTGCAAATTTTGTATTACTCCTGGATGCTCCGCATGTTGTGGTGGGCCTGCTAACATATTCCAATTCCATCAGAGAAAAGCTTCTCTTTGGATTTCAGATTTGAGATAGATTAGGTAAACTGGATCTAGACTTGGTTACTTACTAAGATGATTTCTCCTGTCATTTAAATGGTGATAAAGTTCCGGGACAAGCTTGATGTTGAAAGAAAAGTGTGAAAAGATGGAAAGCGAGTGAAAAAAAGTAATTATCTCACAAAAAAAAAAAAAAAAAAAAAAAAAAAAAAAAAAAAAAAAAATTAA
>JANZLQ010000030.1:322077-338858 GCA_026212715.1 Elanus axillaris | reverse complement strand
CCCCCCCCCCACCCCCCCCACGCCCCCCGGGGGGGGGGCACACGCCGCCCGCGGGGCTCTGCCGCCGCGCTCGGCCCTCTGCGGAGGGAACCCCAGAAACGCTGATGAAATCTCGTTGTCGGTGACTTCCGCTCGTTTTCATTTTATTTTCAGGCCCGATTGGCGTCTCTCCTAATTAAATCAGCGATGCATTTGTCAAAGTGTTTTTATTTGCAGCCCCGTCTTCCCTTCAGCCCTCCGCGCGGGTGGAGGGAAGAGGGGGGAAGGCAGGAAGCAAACCTTATTTTGGCTCGTATCCTCGAGTACGTCTTGTAAAACTGTCCGAGCCGCTGAATTTATCGCGGGTCTTCTCCCTCCCTGGGCTCGCCCGGCCGCCGTCCCCGCCGGAGCCCAGCGCGGCCCTGGCAGGAGGTGAATTAAAAGTAATAAAGGCTGACCCGAATTTACGCCACACGTACCGAACCCTGCTGCCCGTCTTCCCCTTCTTCATTTTCTGCGGTGCTTGTGCACCCCGTGCCCAAGGTGGGGCGAGCGGGGCAGAGGTGGTCCTGGGAGGAGGCAGGGGATGGAGGGGGGAACGGCCCTCCTTCACCCTCTCTGAATTTCACAGGTGAGAAGCCCTTCAAGTGCGAGTTTGAGGGCTGCGACAGGCGCTTCGCCAACAGCAGCGACAGGAAGAAACACATGCACGTCCACACCTCGGACAAGCCCTACATCTGCAAGGTGTGCGACAAATCCTACACCCACCCCAGCTCACTTAGGAAACACATGAAGGTAAATCACCCCTGTGCTCCAGCCCTTTCCTCCCCGAGCAGGGATGCTGAGCCGCTGGCGGGCTCAGGGCTCGTCTTCCCGGGGCAGGGCAGAGCTGCGCGGTGCCTGCCGCAGCGCTCCACGCTCCCGCCACGGCCCGAGCGGTTTCCCGGTCTCTAGGCCGTGGCTGGAGCACAGCCCGGGGAAATGGCGTAGTTTCTTTTTGTGCTCCCACCGGTGCTAAGCGCTGCCCGGTTTCCAGAGCGTGGCTCGGTGCTTGGGGCGGAGGGCTGCGCAAACGCAACCTGGCTGGTGGCTGCAGCCCCCCCGCACACACGCCCCGCACCGGGATGCTGCGGCCCCCCGCACCGGGATGCTGCGGCCCCCCGCACCGGGATGCTGCGGCCCCCCGCACCGGGATGCTGCGGCGAAGTGGCCGGGAGCCGAGGCAGGCGGTTGCCGCCGGTGGCCGGCAAGGCATGAACCGCCTCCGAGCCGCTGGAGCCCAGTGTCCCCCCTGCCTGGGGGAGCAGCCCGACCCGGCTCAGCGGGGTGGCGGGGACCCCGAGCTCGCTCCCATCTCTGCCTCTTGGTTTTAGGTGCACGAATCCCAGGGGTCGGACTCTTCCCCTGCAGCCAGTTCGGGGTACGAGTCCTCCACCCCCCCGGCGGTGGGCTCCGCCGGCAGTAAGGACTCCACTAAAACGCCGCCGGCCGCCCTTCAGAGTAACCCCGGCCACAACCCTGGACTGCCCCCCAATTTTAATGAGTGGTATGTCTGAAGGCAGCTGCTGCCCGGCCAGAGACTGGACCAAATGTGTTGGGAACAAGGAAAAAAAAAAAAAAAAAAAAAAAAAGAACAAACTTAACTCTAGTTACTGTGGAAATCTCTCCAATGGCCTTCTAATTACCCCATAACAGGTAGGATGAGTACTAAAAATCTTTTAAAATTTAGGTGTAAACCAACATAACTGCAGAATATTCACTGTTCAGATTGCTATCCAGGTACTGTAAGAACTAACAGAAATACTAGATTACATTTGGAGCAAAACTAATGTTTCAGATGATGAAATCACCTCTGTATTTTTTCAGAGAAGTGATGCAGGTTGTTCTAGCCCACTAAGACAACATTACATGAGTTGTTTACTTTCATAGACGGCAATGAGTTTTAAACAGAAACTGAGCTGAAATACAGCAGGAAAAAAGGGTGTTTTTCACTTCCAACTACATTTAAAAACATTTCAGCTTACATTTTCACTTGATTCAACCGCTGCTCACGGTTAAAATACCTTTCCTCTGCTGTACCAATCAAACAGTCTCAGTGGCTGTTCTTCTAACAAACATAAATTTGGTGTGTTCACTCTCTTACAAGTTTTATTCACAAGGCACCACTCCCAAAATCTGCTCTGGGCCTTACAAGGTTTTCAGGGGAAGTGCCTTTGCACTTTGAGGTGTCATGAGGTCTAGTCTTGAAAAAAGGAGAGACAAAGCTTTGCTTGTGACTCTTAACAGTACTCTGATGACACTTCTGGTACCCAAAGTACATATCTTTACTTACTTACACTCCTTCAGGGGTCTGACTGGAGCATCATGGTGCAGTTACGCGGTAATATCACTAGGTGCTAATTCCAGTACTTTGTTGACCTGAATTATTATTAGCTTTGGACATTTTATTAATCAAATTAGTTATTATGGCATCATTATGCCACAATCGTTATACCACAATATACGCAATAGCTGTTTTTTAATTGTTACAATTCATAGGATCATCAGCCATCTTGATTTCCAAGATGTTAGTGAGCAGCAAATTTGTGGGTCCTCTCACCCACCGCAGCTTGAACTGCAGTGAAACTCAAATTTGTGAGAAAAAAACAGGTAAAAGAACAAATAGATGGAAAGCGGACCTACAAAGCAGTAGGAATGAAAATATTAACATCAGCCTTAAAACAAGTCTTCATTTTTTTGCTTGTTTCGGTTCATATCGCAATCCGATAAGGTGTGATTTTCGTCCAAGAGTGCCAGACTGACCCATTCTTTTTCTCGTTTCCTTCCTGTCTCCCATTCCCCACCTCAGCCTCCTTTCTTCCAGGAGCTCAGGTGCCTGTGTATGGGCCTGGGGTTCTTTGCAGTCACTGCAGGATTCATTTGGACATAGCAAATGGTTTTGAAACATAACATAAATAAAAAGAGAGAGCACTTAAAAAAAAAAAAAAGGGTTTGTTTTAAAGCTGAGACGCTCATTCAAGTAGAAAAAGACAAGATGGGCTGGTAAAGTCAGGAAGAAAAGGTAATACAGTTGAGGGGGTGTTATTTTAAATGAACCGTACAGAGTTTCAAAAGCTTAAATGGTTTTTGTCCTTTTGTTCCATTTTTCAAATATTAAGAGTATTATTAAAAAATTCAGCGTGGCGACTTGGTGGTGCCTGCTGTTTCGAAACACAGTATGTTGCCTCATTTTGCAAAGGGCCCAATACAATTTGGCGGGGTTACTTTCTTTTAGGTGTAAGTGGAGGCTACTGTTTTCCTGGCATTCTGGAGCACAAGGAGCAGGTGAAGCTCTGCCCTGGGTACCCCTGGGCCCACCGCAGGAGCCCTCAGCCCACCCGACACCCACCAGAGACCCACCTCCACAAGCCCTGGGGAGCACGGGAAGAGCTGGGAATCAAAACTAAGGACCCGGAGGAGTGAACACCCTCCCTGGGCTCCTCCCTGGGCTGTCCCGGGGGCCTCGGCCCCGCTCTCCAGGCGTGACACCCATCCCCGTGAGCCAGAAGTCCTGACAGTCCACGTCAATGAAATCTAAATAATCGTAAGCCTTGAACCACGCCACTGTTAAACACTGCAGATCAAGCCAGTTCCCAAACAGAATAAAGTTGCAGGAACTTGATTATTTTTTTAATAATTTTTTTCTCCCGACTCCAGGCACATCTAGGAGAGCTATGGCAAAATTCTGGTTTTTTGCTGCTACCTGACTTGTCTAACTCTGTTCTGTCACTTTATATCCCACGCTCATCAGGAAATGACAGATTTTTTCACAGGCATACACAGGCCAAGAAAAACAACAACCACTAGAACAGGGGGAGAGGGAAGATGTATAAGATCACTCCAAAAGTATCATTTAAAAGATTCTTTTCTTCTCATGGAACAAATTTGTTTGGGGACAGTATGAACCCAGGTGCAATGTCAAAAAGAGAACAATTATTCACATGTATAGGCCTGATATATCTCTGAATAAATAGACTGGTCATTTAATATCTTCTTCGCACAATGCTGAAATATAAAAATGCATCTAGTCCAACTATTCTCTGTATTTTTCCTCCCATTCTAAAATCACTCATAAGGACGTGTCTGGTTATGCAAGGCTGGATAAAACATGGTGGATTACTTACGTTTTAAGTAAGAAATGGCATGAAAAAACTCCACTGACTTTGCTAGCAAAAAGGCAAGGACAAAAACTAGTTGATTCAGAGATTTTTGAAGGAAAACCACATATTTTGGCGCAACAAATACGAATGTGTACTGTACTGATCTCTGTGATAGAGAGACATAGCAAATATCCACAACTGCTAATGAAAGACATTGAATCCACTCTTTCCCTTTCTTCATTTTTTCCCATAAAAATAAGCAATATAGCAGTAATAAAATGAATTACTAACTATTAGGGCAACTTAGAGTAAACAGAAGTAGACCTTGTCTTAATGAGTAAGGACTACTTATTTAATTATTTAAGGCTATTAAAGAAATTATTCATGATTTTTTCACAAAGACGGCATGCCCTGCAGAATTTGGGGGGGGGGGGGGTGAGTGAAAGATCTTTGACAGCTTTTCTTTCCCACCTGCACCCTTGCTCCCGTTTACACTGCCCACTGCCTGGGCTGTGGAACTCCTCAGCATTTTTTCAGCACATAGTTTGAACAAATGGTATCAACTAAATGCATTTTTCTTCTCTTTCCCCATCGAAACTAAAGAATGATCGCTGATTGCTTCATGTCTAGCAACCTAATGCAGTACACTCGCCTATGTATCCTAAGGTTTTCTGTCAGATTTGGCTGGACAGAATACTGAGAATCTGAAACAACAGATGAATGCAGATACCCATCTGTAATCTTTCTATGGTGGCTGATGGATGATTATAGCTAAAATAAAAGCATCATGCCACATTTTCAGAATCAGTCTTCATTTATGTGTCTTCCTTTGATCTTTTGTAGATAAAAAAGAGCAGTCCTGCGCTTTTCATCCTGGTATTGATTTCCTAGCCACTGCCTCTAGCGTTGTAAAATTTCACAAATACAGGAGTTTTAGTTTGTACTAGTTTGCCGTGTAACTTGCTCCGAAGCAGAATTACAAGGCGTCAGAGAATAATCTTAATTCAGTAGAGGTAAATACAGTTTTATACCCTTTAGGGGCTTTCAAATAAAAGCATTTTGACAGTGACAGATATTTTTCAAAAGCTGTGGTCTCATGTTAAATTTCATAAGTTATATAACAAATAATTCTGGGGTGCTGAATCACATTACTAATATGCAGAAACATACTACAAAGCAAGCTTACTTCTTATTAAGTAAATATATACAGAATAAATATGGAGGAATGATCACAGAAAAACTTGCTGATTTTTAAAAATGTATCTGCCAGTGCTATGCATCTAGTAAAGATACACCGAACATTCTGAGCGAGAAATGCAAAATCCCAAGCTGATAGAATTCATCCCTCTGGAAGTGCAGCATATGCTATATTACACTTCAGTCAACAAATTGGCATTTCTGAAAAGGTAAATGAAGCTATGATTCCTAACATGTATCAACAAGGTTTGCTATAGCTGTAGAGCATGCAAGTATTTTTGTAATCTGATTTCAAATGTTCAGCTAGAACTAGTAAAATAAAAGTAGTACGGCAAAGATGATTTTCAGCAATACTAAGTACGTATTTGTGTGCAGCACAACTGACTGTTTCCTGACTGTACTCGGTTTAGGTGGCAAGGTTTTGGTAGCGGTGGGGCTGCAGGGGCTGTCCAGCCCGGAGAAGAGGAGGCTGAGGGGGGACCTGATCCCTCTCTGCAGCCGCCTGGAAGGGGGTTGGAGTGAGGGGGGTCGGTCTCTTCTCCCAGGGAACAAGTGATAGGTTGCAAATTGTCCAAATGCAACTTGAATCCAAATATATTAAGGATGGATGACCCAAGTTACACCAGGAGATCTCTTTTTTATTAAAGTAGATATTATTGAAGTCCAGGAAAACTGCAAATGTTTAGTAGCTTCAAGAATAGCTTTATAGTTCCTGCAGTAACATTAAACATTGAGAACCTCAGTAGCTACTTGCCTGAAATATTATTTCTGTTAAAAAGGTGTTGGGTCATGTGTAAAAGCATATGTTTTCTCGCTTCAGGATCCATAGTTTGTGAGCTCATTAGTATGATTCAACCAGAGTTCTTGTGGGGCTTTCAGACATCACCCATAATGTTCCCCAGGGCAAACAGCTCAGAAGCTTGGGGTCTTGGCCATTTCAAAGGGACTGACACCAAGAAATCCATAGCTAGGAGTGACCCAGGTGATGGGATTACCCCAGAACTTCAGGATACAGGCCTCCATTTTGAGTGCTAAACGCATTTGTTTGGGGAGAGGGGGTGGCTATGGCCCTTGGCCAAGTGGGCCCGCTAGTCTTATCTTCTTCTAGAGGAGACTGACTGTGTCTCTCTTATGCAGCACGTGTCTCTTTTGGCCTATCTGTTGTCCCATGGTATTGCGACCTTGTTAGTAGTGACAATGGAAAGGCTGTGCTGCAGCCCACCAGAACGATTATTCTCTAACGAGAAACAGAAGGCGTGTCCTGGAATATGGCACACTGAGACGCAGTCCGTTTTGAGGTAAGGCTGAGGTGTTGCATAGGGCCGCAAGAGTCAAAACTGCTCCTCCTTACTGCAGGGTGGGCCATAGCCATAGCTGGGTTTTGGTCCGGATGCAAGAAATTGATTCACTCCAGAAGACATCCTGAGGGAACAAGCAGAGGAGCGGAACCCCAGGGGGAACTGTGACCCTAAATTATTTGGCAGCACAGGCTTGTCACTTGAGACAACTATCTTCTCGGCTCTGTAGAAGGAAGGTCTTGGGAGTCTGTAGAGTCCCAGCCTCAAACAGCATCTTGGGAGAACCTAGAGCAGAGAACTCTGGAGCAGAGGTAAAATCTATGCCTCATTTAGGTAACGGCATTCAATTTAATTCTTCCTAGTCCTGTAGCAAGCCATAGCCCCACTTCATGGACAAGTACAAACAGATCTCTGTCTCTCACATGTGGCCACCTCTTCTTCCTCTCAGCGTATGCTTCTGGAATGCAGACGTGATTTTATTGCTCTAAATTACTGATATGAGCCCTTGGACAAGATGCTGTTCTCTCCCGTAACTCGGGGCAGAGGAGGTTCTTCATCTGGCAAGATGTCTCCCAGTACTCAGCATCCCAAGCGTGCAAATCCATACTCCAGCCAGTAAGGAATCTACCGTGTGAGAGTCAGCAGTCAGTTCCGACCACAGTATCTGGAATTCGTTGCCCTGCACTTGCAAATGTCCTTCCCCCATCTCTGGAATATACTGATAAGGAATTATAGTAATTACATGCCTGTGGTCCTCCCTTTTTCAGGTTACCTGGCGAGGAAGTGCGTGCGGGGCGGCTGGAGTGGATGAAGGAACCCAGACGGGTGTGGAGCACTGGTGACCTTCCTGGAGCCACCTGGATGTTTCCTGCTGCTGGGTGTGGTAACGCATGAATGTCATTTGTAGTAAGCAGCGAACACAACGGGTTTTTTCAACATATTCTTTGACAAGAATGCTCAAAAAAATCAATGTGAGATGACTTTTTTAATTCCCTAAGAAATGCTGTCATCCCATCTGGCCTTCCAAAACAGAAGCAGCTGCCTGCTCCTCAAGGAAGCTACATGCAATATCAAGAACTCTAGTTTGGGTTTTGAGTAGCAACACTTTTCTCCTCAGTGCTCAGTTATATTACCAGGCTCCTTCCATATTCAGAAACATGTAGAAGACTTGTTAACACAGGCTTCTAAAATACAGTAGGAAAATCACTATCCATTTTCCTTTTTTTCTCCCCCAGGTCCTGCAGTGCTGGCTGTTAGCAGTATAGTGAAGGCACTGTAGGCTTAGTACGCAATTGCTAACATTTTGTAAGCACTAAACCATTTTCTAAAGTTCTACCTACTACAGAGGCTCATGGTTTCTCAGAACAAGAAACTTTCTTTTCTGTTTTATTGGTATCTGCCTCACATGGCTGACACAGTGCAGCTGAGATCAAGAGGAGACAGAAAGAGAAGACCAAAGCAATGGGCATTGTGGAATGAGTATAAGAAAGGTGAAGCAGGTACACTTCACTACCTGTTGAATTCATATTTTACTTTGTATTGACATGCAGTTGCAAGAAAATAAAATATCTCCTTTTCTTCCCTTCTTTGTTAAGAAAGAGATGCCCATCTCCTTTATCTGTATGAGTCTGAGATTAAAAAGTAAATGTTCTCTCATACATTCTTATACAGAGTCTCAAGTATAGCAGCTGTGAGCTAAGGAAAGAAAAATAATATTGCTAAATGCCCCGTTAAAAAATCTCTATTTGGAGAAGCTCTTTAAATGATACCAAAGAGTTGTCTCAGAATTTCTGAAATGGGGACTAATGCGTTCAGTAGTGTGGCACAGAACCAAAATCAATGACAATAGGTTAACTTTAATATGCTAGATGTAATGGCTGCATTTGGAAGGAACATTATCTCAAATTGGCTTTAGCCATGCTGCTAGAACAAATAAGGCCAGTACTTATAGAAGTTGAATGCATTTCAATCTATTTAAATAAGGATGTATTCAGCTGACACTACCGAATAAGCATTTTACTTCAGTAAACACAACTCTGGGACATCTCTCTGATGAGTTTGGGTATGATCATCTGTCAGCCACAAATATAATTCTTACTAACCCAACCAATACTGAAGGCAGGTAAAATAACTTCAATAGCAGATTCAGTTGTTTAGTGCCTCCTCTGCATGCTAAAAAAAAATCCTGTACCTACTGCAACCAGTTAGAAAGCATTTCCAGACCCATTTTCATAACACGCAAATCTTTTCTGATCTCCCCCCCCGTTCCCTCAGGCAAAGACTATCGGATATATTACAGTTCTGAGATGGTGGTGAGATGTGCTGCCTCATGACATGTTAAGGAATATATCCCCATTTCTTTGTGCACTCATTTTTTCCAGTCATTTTTGCAAATCCTGACACAGTTTTGAGATGTTTTATCTTCTGCAGATGATGCTAATTGCTTTAGAAAGAGATTACCCACTAGAGAAAGAGGTGAGAGCGAGCGGAGCATTCAAATCCCTGCTTCATTCATTGTTTAAGAGGTAATTTCAAAATTTAAAGCCTTCTAAAGGCTGTCAGAGATGGCTGGGAGATAGAGAGGGCAGTTAGGAAAACCCTCAGGGGATTATTTTTATTTGGTTGAGCAGCTCAGAGTGCTTGTCAAACATTAGTGGAGTAAGATACTTTGACTTCATGAAGTGACAATCGGAGGAGGGCTGAGATGAATTCATAGATATGTGCCAGCCTTGGAATTCAACCAAGCTCTTCATCTCAGTAAAGGATTTTTGTTTTGGCAGGGGGGGCAGAAGGTTCCACAGGTTGGTTATGAACTCTGTTTTGAAATGTTTCCTTTCATCAGTTTACACCTCTCTAAGGAGGGAAAAAAAAAGTGTGAGTATCCCAAAATATTTTTCTTCTTTAAATTTTAAGTTGATATAAGCAGCTTCTCTTACAATAGGGCCACCAACTATATGCAGGTTAAAAAGACCATAATTCTGATCCCCCCCCCAAAAAACAAATTACAGATTATTTTTTAAAGAAATATTAGCAATAGCTGCTGTTAGCATCTATCTCTTCTGTATGCCTTTTATTTGTGAAGGACTCCTAGAATTATAATTATCTGTGAGTCTCTGGATAGAGAATTTTACAAACGTAGACGACAGTTTAGATGTAAAATAAACAATCTGATATATGAACAATGATGTAGAGAGAAGTGCTTGTTATATGCTGAATATGAAATTATTGTATTAAAAGGTATCACAGTTAAAATTTTTTTAAAAATAATTAAAATACCATGTAGAATTTAAGCTATGGAATTAATCCACTACCAGAAAACCAGAAGCAATTTAGACAAAAGTCAACAGGATTTCAAAGATGACTCGTTTATACAACCGATTTCAACTTAGCGGCTGGCAGATGTCTGTCTACCTTTCATGTTCACTGGCATGCTTTTCCCCCTCTTTTTTCAGAAGTACAAAATACAAGATGGTTGTGCGTCTCACTTGAGGGACTCTGTTTCAAAAAGACCTGAATGAGCAAGAGAATCAGATGGTCCCTACAGGAGCTGCAGGACGGTTAAGGTGCTCGCCAAAGGGCAGGGTACAGCAGGTACTGTAGAATGAGAAAGAATAAATATCATGCCAGCAGAAGGTGATTAGTGGAGTTTCTTAAGTACTGCCCCTGAAGCTGGTCTTTTCCAATATTTTCATTAATGATGTAGGCATAAAATAAGTGCATGCCAATAAAGTGTACTGTATATGCTAGGCTGGGCTCTATTACCATAAAAGAGGACTGAACTAACTCAACGACCACAAATACTGAAATAATGAAAATGAGAATACAATCAGTATTGCTGTATGCAAGGTGATGCACTTGAAAAACGCTGTGTATCTCAGTGTAAATTGGGAGTTTCTTTTTGGAAATAACTGATAAACCACAGGACCTGTAATCTCAAGTAATTAGCTACAGGTTCACTACAAACTATCAAGATTAAGCACCAAGGAAGGCAAATGCAATTCTATTATGTACGAGGAAAGTATTTCGAGGAAAGAGAGAGAAATGTTAGTATCCTTATAACAGATCACGGTGGGACCCTATCAGGAATACAAGATAAAACTCCTGACTACCAGTGCTTAAAAGTAAGAGTGCAAAACAGATCAGGCACAGAGAACCTCAAAATTGTGTCTATGCTGTGGATACGGGCACCCCACAGCATTTTCTCCCGACATCTTGCTAAAAGGGTAATCAGCTAGAGGTTATTGCTGCTGCATTTCACTTGTGTGCCTTGAGTTTCTTCCCATGTAAATGGAGAAAAAACAGGCAGCTGTACATCCAGATTTCACCCCAGCACAGAACAAGAATCCTACTGGATAACAAACCTGAACCTGGGAAGTATCCCTGGCTTCCAGGGGACAGGCATATTCTTAATGACCAAGTCAGTAAAAAACTCTTTCCATTTATATTTTAAAGGAGTCTAGAAGAGCTTGTTTTTTCCTAATGTTGCAAAATTAAGTCTTAGCTGGAACAATTGCTACCTATAAATGGAGAGGAACAATACCAGGAAAAGAGAAGATCAAAGAAGATAAAGCGATCATGAAAGAAAATGGATAAAAGCAGCTTATATGTAAGTGTAGCTGGGTGAAAAAGAAGGTCCACAGCAAATAGCAGAGCAGCGAAATTCTGGACTGCGTTTACAAAAGGAGATCTGGCTGTTCCCAAGCTTTATTGCTTTTACAAGTGGAATTTTAAGTGCCTGGGAGGAGGATTATCAGATTTTGTGCTTGTACAAGGAGAGGCCAGGACACAGCAAGCCCTAGTAAGCCTACCTCTGCAAGATTTCACTAGAAGCATTGTTGTCAAATAGCTGTTTCTCATTCACAATTAGTTTTGCAGACCATTATTTAACTATTTTTACTAGATACGCTGACCACATACAGCATTGTTTTAGCAGAGCAACAGGTGAGCCTACATTAAATGTCTTGCAGAAATGTAAGCATATTGCATTAATGCTTATACCTGTACTGAAAAAATTTTCTTTCCAATAAAGAAATGCTATGTTTGTTACACAGAATTTACCATAATACTATATTAGCCAACAATGATTATTTGAGACCATACTAAATACAATGAGGTACACCTCACGTCACCATTACAAAGTATGGAGATAAAGGTCAACCTCCAAACTTCTCTTTTCTAACTGCATAAAGAAGTCAGCATTTGTTTTGAGCTGTGGAAGCTAGATATTGGGCAGTTGACTCCCTTGCTACGAAAAAAATATGTAATGCTTAGACTTTTTAAGAACTCCCTTTATCTGCTCTTGCTGCTTGCAACCTCAAGTCCACTGATAACTAAATTGTCACCAGCAAAGTCCTCCAGGGTCCACCAGCACCCAAACCCCCTTGCTATTAAGCAGCTCAGCCACTGCATCTCCTTTATTCTCTGTCATAACCTGTAATTTTTTATTTTTTTTCCCATCTTGTTTTCAGGTATACAGAAGGAATTTGAAGAGACAGCCTGCGCCTGTCCCAGAGCATGGGTGGTAGACTGATCCCCTGACACGCTAACTTTGTGGGTCTCCTATTTGTAGCCTCTGACTTGGTGTTAGGCAACTGACCTGGGGCTGTAGCTCCCACTCCCAGGGCAAGATACCTACGCGTAACGCTCAGCTGCGCGGCACTGAAGTCTCCAGGAACACGTGGTGACCTGCGGCCATTGACCCACGCGCGAGCCGCAGTCACAAGGCACATCCCGTCTGTGCAGTTTTTCAGCGGAAAAGTGACAGAATGGAAGGCAATTGATATAAACAGTGATATAATTTTCCAACAGGAGTAGAGGTAGATGCCTTAATTATTTCAGAGCCACACAGCTCAGCACTGCCAGCTATGGCATCACCACAGACGCGGTGACTTTTCATTGCTCGTATCTGCAGCAGTGCTTACCCCAGTGATGGAAGTAGACCCCTCTCCCGGTATTAAGCTTTTGCCTGATTAATATGGCTAAATGGCACCAAAGCACCCAAACCTCTTTTTTTCCCCCCTGACAACTTGAAGCAGAGCCATGAGCAATGTAGTCAGCTTCTGGAAAATGCAGGGCTGATTGGCAAGGTACTGCTCTCAGCTGGAGACAGTCAGAGGGCTGATTTTGCAAGTGTCCAGAACAATTTTCAGACAACTTCTGTTCACCGAAGAGTTACCCTTCTGTCCACCCCCCCAGTTACCTTCCATTTTGTCTTGGTTTCTTTAAAAAGCATTCTCCATGTCCTTGATATTTTTGTATTGTGTGTAGGTGTCACGGTGTTGGTAATGGGGGGCTGCAAAAGAAGCAGGGGGGAGGAGGAGGAGGAGGAGGAGCACCAGAGTGGAGCAGACATACATCCACACGGCAGCCTGTGGAGGATCCCGCACCAGAGCAGGGGACAAGAGGGCGGAGGAAGGAGATGCTCTGCAGCCTGCTATGCACTGGCCATAACCCCCACTCCCGTCCCCCCTGTGCCGCTGGGGGGGCTAGAGGAGTCTGAAGGACTGAAGTCAAGCTTGGGAAGCGGGGAGGAAAGGGGAGGGTTTAATGTTTGTGAGTTTGTTTGCCACTGCCCAAACTGATAAAGTAGACAGGCAATAAATTCGATTTTTGGCAAGTCAAGTCTGTTTTGCCTGTGACAGTAATCAGCAAGCAATGTCCCTGCCTTTACCTTCACTCACAAGTTTTCTCATTCCTATTTTTTCTCATTTTCTCTCCCTGTCCCACTGCAGGGGTGGTGGTGGAGTGAGTGAGCAGCTGGGTGGGAGTTTGCTTGTTAGCCAAGGCTAACCCACCACATATTTACATCTGCAAGATGCATATGAAGATGAAAAAACATAGCTGCTCCCAAAGCTGCAGGAGAAAATAAAACCCTAGGAGAGAATGAAATTGTCTCAACTCAGTCTGCTCGGGGCTTTAGCTGGCTTTTGATCAACAGTCCTTCTTTTCTGTATCAGTAAACCAACTGAGATGACAAGTATTGGGATTTCACTCTTTAAAGTGTCCTTCTCTTTAGCTGTATGGTTTTATTTTTTTCTCTACC
Organism: Elanus axillaris; assembly: GCA_026212715.1. Classification (NCBI taxonomy): domain Eukaryota; kingdom Metazoa; phylum Chordata; class Aves; order Accipitriformes; family Accipitridae; genus Elanus; species Elanus axillaris. The sequence continues at coordinate 325,203 of JANZLQ010000030.1, read as the reverse complement.
CTATCTATGCCACAGGCTCACGGGGGTTTTTTAAAGTTGGAGGCTCCTATTTCACATTTGTAACTATTTTGGTGCAGCAAAAGTACCCACAAAAGATCCCTTTCCACAGTCCGGCCAGCCTAACAAATTCTTTTTAGATTAAAGGAATACTAATTTGAATGTGCCTCTTTGTTATAGTCCCCTAAACTTTTTTGAGGAGAGCACCTACACATGCTTGCCTCTGCAAAATTATATGTTCATAATAAAACTGTCAGCTTTTTACATTTCTGAATATTTTAAGATAGAGTGCAAAGCAATGCACTCCGTGGTGGTTCACTATACTGGCATGACATTCAAAGCCTGGTGCGTGCCCAGCGGTTGTTGTGTTCTGGACTGAAGCACAGTCAAGGGTCAGTTGGACGGTCAGGTGAAGCGGGGCGATGCTCACAGCCAGCTGTTCTGTGACACCGACTGCTGCAGACTGTGAATTGGTGTATCAGCTGTATTGTCAGACCTCGGAGAAGTCTCCTTCAGAAATCTCAGTGGAGTTGAGAGATTATGATGAAGCAAATGTTTTGTCATGCACTCTGAGATCTGTCGTTGCCTATTCCGTACCCAAAGGGTTGCTCAGGGAATGCAGACTTCTAACAGCTCTGGCATTAGTGAGGTCCTCAGGGGTTTTTCCTGCTTCTGAGGAACAGGTGAGGAAAAAAAACCTAGGTTTAATAATGTGTCTTTGTAATGGAACGGTGACTTTATCTGTTTCTTTGTTCTTACCTGCGTAGATAAATGTGTTATTTACCAAGTAATAATGCAAACACAATCGTTTCACTAAGGTGTATGTTGGAGAGAGGGGTTTGAAGAGAGAAAGAGCCACTCTTGCCCGCCCGCTTTGTTCAGTACTGCCTAGGGTTAACTGATGTGGGCAGCAGCTGCTTTTGTTCGCTTAGAAACTGTGGGGCGATCCAAAGATGAAGTGTTGACTCAGTCAGGAAAGGGGATAAATTCTGCCCTGCAGTCTGGCTGGACACACTTCTCCGAGGACGCTGGCAAGGTCACGCAAAGACAGCATTCCCACGCCTGCCTTCGGCTACTCCCCCACTTGCAGCAAAAGCGAGGCGCTGAAACGTTTCTGTGGGTATGGCGGACTGCGAAACAGGCGGGATTTCCCTGCTAGCAGGGCACTACACGGCACCCCAGGGATGATACCCAGGCTCTAGCAGGGCTTGACACTGTCCTACCTCCCTGTGAGCCAGCCAGACCTCTGAGATGACTCTGCCTGCGCCATTCCCTCAAGGTGAACACCTAAAGTACTCCTGGATGCTAGGCTGGCACAACAGCAACGAGGACAAAAGATCTGTTAAACAGAAAGGTCTGTGAACATCCCTCCCTCTACATCCTGCCTCCTTTCACAGTCCCTTCCAGTCCTGCGCTAAAGGCTTCATCAGATTTCCAGCTGCAGCAAATACCATCTTAACCTTCTGGGTCTGTAGGAAACTACTGCGGTGCCAAGCCTTATTTTTCCCAGGAGTTTCTTAGTGTACCCTATGCTGCAAACTCCCAACTCTCTCCATCCCATCCCAATCCAGAGGAAGAAACCACGCTTCTCCTGGCTGTCCTCCCACTGCCCTTTTAAGGGAAGGTAATGTATAGCAGCCATAAACTCCAGATAAGCAGCTACTACCCAATATGTCTTGTACAATTAGCATTCAAGTGGCAACAAGATTGCCTATTAATTATTAGTGCCACCAAGCTAGGAGTGAACCGTAGTTGTTCCTATGTTTCCATAAAAGAGAAAAGCAGCTTCTAGACAAATTTGTAATGAATCGTACAAGATCACAATGGTAAGGGGATATTGCTGACTTTGCAGGGATAATTGTTGCCCTAAACACACAGAGTTCTAGTACCCTCCTATCGCTCATCTGAGAATATTTTTATCCTCTTTTTTGTGTTTGTTTTTTTTGTTTGGGTTTTTTAATAGCATCTGCTTTAGAGAAGCAGCATGTTTCCTTGCATTAAACGTCTGCTGTACATAGGGGCTGGCTGGCTTCAAAACATAAACTCCTTTCTTTTGGTTATGTGTTTTTCATGGTTGCTGAAAATAATTTGACAAAAGGCATATTACTTACTTCATAATTATAAATTGATAAATGTTTCTGAATGCCACAGCTGCAAAGGTTTGCATTAGTCTCTCGCAGTTTCCTAACTGTAAGCCTGCATATCGTTATGTCTGTACCAGGAACACAATAGTATTAGGAAAAATTAACTTTAAAGTGTATTTGAACACACTGAAAAAGAGAGGACTGCACAACTGGTACAATTCCTATGCAGTTGCCAAAGCCTTTCAAGAGTCCTCCCCCTCCACAACGCTGTTTTGCATATACCTAGTGCCAGACTTCCAGGTTAAAGTTGCACTGCAAGAATTACAGACCGAGTCAGGTGGAAAAGGACCTCTGGAGGACCTCTAGGCCAAATGTACTCCCAATGGGACTGGCCTCAGAGCTGCACCAGGCTGCTCAGGGCTTCCCCGTGAGGGCATGAGGATGGGTTCCTCTCGAGGGAAGACGACGGCCTGACTTTCTGGGGAAGAAATGGGAAGTGTGGTGCGATTCAGCTGTCTGAAGTTAATAACACTAGCAATAATGATTATGTGTCATCTAAACGCCAGGACTGTCTTGTAGACTTGAGCCAATTAGGTCTACAACACTTCAGACGTCAATGGGAAGAGCTGAGAAACCAGATTTGGGAAGTTTCTGTGCAGGGAGAGCCGCGAGAGGAGCTACCTGCCCTGCTGTGAAGCATCACCTTAGCTACCTCGGCAGAAGCACAGAGAGAGGTGGAAGGGGGAATGGAGAAGCGCACGGAGAGAGGTGGGAGGGGGAATGGAGAAGCACACAAAGCCAGGAAAAGGAAGGTTTGTATTTGGCCTTTCAGAGTTACATTAACAACTGGCCACGAAACTGGCTCTGCTCTGCCTCCGTTGTACCTTGTATGCTCAGCAGCAGATTAAAATGTAAAATTGTCCCAGTCAACAACGGACTCCAGAAGCAACACCTCCAGGCGCTGTGTGTGACGAGGCTGATGGCTCCGTATCGTCAGCTTTTGGCCTCATTTTGCTCAATGTACAGTTCAGAGAAGGGGGGGGGG
>JANZLQ010000030.1:263282-321932 GCA_026212715.1 Elanus axillaris | reverse complement strand
GGGGAGGATAAATTATGACCGACGTGCGCTCTGCTTCAGTGGTCCTGACAGCCAGAACGGTCCCTGTGAGCCAGTATTGCCACTGGAAAATAGAAGAGCGCTGGGGCTAGTTTAGCACATTTGTTGTGTCAGAGCAGAGCATGACTCCCCCAGGATGAAAAGGCGGCTGAACAAAATCAAGCTGCATGTGTCTCATAACTGGCCATTTGTCCTGATTTTGCAGAACCCTTGTCTGAAATTATTGTATTAGAGAAGGACAGTTTTCACAGATTATTAGAATAAGAAAAAGCAAATACTAGAGTTTGAGATCGAGTATTTGTCCTGAGAACACTACGACTCTACCCTGCACGTGTTTTCAGTTATGCAGCATCCAACCAAGTCGATTTTAAGCTTTTGCCTAAAAATTTAATATTATTATTCAGAGCTAACTTCATTGCTTAATTTCACTGTGAATTGGGACTTTTTTTTTTTCAAGGAAAAAAGAACTCTATCATATTGATACTTCTAGCTTATGCATATTTTTTTTTCTTCCTTGTGAAGGATTAGGATTTTGAAGGCATTCTAATAAGGCATGAGTTGGAAATGAAAATTGTCATCAAAATCTTGTGAAATGGAGTACTGCAGACCTTTTTCAGTCAGTTCCTTTTGATTTGTTTCTCATAATCTAGTTAAAAATTGATGGTAATTGTTAAAATGTATATTTGTAAAATATGTCATGGAAAATGTAATCTCAACAGGTCTGATCAATGGTTTTTCACAGTCTTTCTACTAATTTACAGAACATTAAAAGAACATTTTGATCTTTAAGTGGACAGTATTTCAAACAGCATTTTAAAAGAGGAAAGGAAAGATGAGCCTAAGTCAATAACAAATAATAGAACTCAAATAATTTTCTACCTTTTCCCCTTAAAGTGTAAATGAGGCGTTTGCTTCAATGCTGAATCTGTATTGCAAAATATGCAAGAACTGTGGAATGATTACAAAGCGAAATTACTTGAATTTTCTCCATATGGTGCAAAATAAACAACAATCTTGACACAAATCAGAGTGCCAGTTTGACATCAGGATTTCTGCCAAAACGTAGGTGGTTGGGACGGCATTCATGTCTTCTTCTAAAAATGATACAACTTGATTGCACTGTCAAAATAAAAAGGAAAACTTTCTGTAGTTTTCTAACCTGATGTGCTAACAGAATCTGCATGTTCACAATCTAAATGTTGACAAGGTCTGAGAAAGGAAATGCATCCCTCACAAGAATGGAGAATGGGGTGATAAATGGACGAGACAGAGATACCATAGAAGATCAGTTAAGCGTCTGAAGTTAAAGAATACGCATCGGTAGCAATTGTTAACTAAAAGGGGTGCAAACATCCAGAAATGGAATAATTTGTTCTTAATTCCAAGAAAAGAGAACATAGTGATCTTTGTGAACAAATATGTTTTTACATGGCATATAGATAATAGGTGACAAAAAGCCACAGTCTTCAACGAATTAGCAGTCCTTTGGGGGAGTCAGATTAAACACAGTAAAAAAATACTAACTTCAACAACATGCATCTTCACATAGCTTTTTCATTAGTAGCCTGATTTTGATAGGTATAAAACATTGTCAGCTTTATCGACTTGATTTTCCGTTACCTACGATGCCTGCAGCTGCCAGCTCTGAGGCCCTTTTAATACCTCTCAACAGACAATGCGCAGCCCAGGTAGAAGACGAAACTTTAGCACATGACGATGTCATAAAAAGTGCCTGGAATTTGCAGCCTAATGACCTGCAGGCTCCCAGTCTAGGGAGCCACGTTGTACCCAGTTATGTCTGGTAACATCTAGTGCCAATTTACAATTCGCTCTCTGTGTCAGAATCATTGAATACTTGCAAAATGACCTACCTGGAAGAAACCACAGAAGCAGGTGACACTGTGTAGTAACCCTGTTTGTAATGAAAATGAGGTTGATTAACTCGACAGGGTATGCCCGGCTGAGGCCTGTTGCTTTTTAGGATGTGGAAGCAGCCAGATGCCGTGCAAACCCTCCCTGCTCAAATCGTGGCACATCCAGGGCCGCGCACACCTGATAACTTTCCTTCAGGGTCTTGGACAGACTCTGAAGGAGTGTTTGTCGTTGCAGGCACCACTCTTTCTGGCTGGAAGGAAAATTTCATCTACCTGAGAGCTCCAGCTGCAGAGGATTGTCTGACAGGAGAAAAACCTGTCTTGATCCTCCAGCAAATTAAAGTTCTGTTCAAGAGCTGCATTTGAATCCCTACAAATACACAGGTGAGAAGCTTCCTATCTAGTGTGTGTGGTATCCTCTTTTTGGCGTGTTTGGCACTGGCAAATGTCATACCTATAAAATAAGTGCAGAAGAACAAGCAGTAGTGACAGACATGTTATTGAAAAAAAAAATTTGTAATATCAAATCTTACCAGAGAACTGGGCAAGTGTTTTATTTTTAGGCTGGGAGGAACTGACTAGAGACTGCCCCTTGCCTGGAAACAAATGAAGATAAGGAGGATGCACAAGGGCAAATGACAGCATATCAGGACCATCAGCAAGAAAAAGAGCTGGTCATTTTGCTAAAAAACTTGGAAAAGCTTGAACTGTTAACAAAGTGCCCATCTGTCACTGGGACCTATGCTGCTATGAGGAAAACTCTCTTCCAAGCAGAGCTGGACACTTGTAAAAGCTAAAGCACAGATAGTCCTCTTTTTTATTTATAAGAGAAAAAAACTGTTTCTTCAGTTTCAATCTGCTAAGTTTTTCAGATATCATAACAGTAATATGCTTAGTTCAGTAAAAAATAAGAGTCAGAAGAAGAAAAAAATGGGGCGTGGCATTAGTATGCAATTATTTACTCCACTTCATGTAAATAAAGAAGCATTTCTGTATCTTTGTAAATGTCAGGTTGTCCAGAAAGATTTGCACTCACCATCCTTAGAAGGTTTCACAAGTCACCCGAACAAGGCTTTCGAGCGACCTCCTATAGCTTTGAATTTGTCTCTGCCCAAAGGTAGGGTGGGACTAGAGACCTCCAGAGTCCCTTCCAAACAAAATCTTTCTATGACTTTCTGGCTTTATTTATGAACAACAGGAGAAAGAAAGAAATGAGAAAAATTGTGCAGTTCTGACCAAAAAATTCCTTGTCCCTGTGGAGAGATTGAGCCTTGTCTGTCAAAAGTTCCCATTTTTCCCTAACTGGTCCTCTGATGCCAAATATTTAATCAGACTGTTTCAGTCACTTGCTATCATCATAAAGAAAAAAAAAAAAGGAACCTGGAATATGCAGCTGGGTTGTTGGTGCCCTCAGGATTAGTACAGACAGAAAAAAAAGATGTTCTTGACCTTATAGAGAAGGAATTAGTTAAAGGAGAGAAAATATTATTGTGGCATAAAAAAAATTAAGCCTTGAGTCCCTTTAGGTAGGAATACAGTTATTAGTGGTTACTGCAGATGATTTTCTGATGTCCTGTCAGGTCACAATTTATTTCATGCCTTAAAGGCGGAGGTACGGTAACGCACAGCTTACCTTCTTAGTTCATTTTGTGCCTAGGTTCGTTGCCCCCTAATAATTCTGTGACAGAGACAATAATGCTGAGAATCTGAATAATAATGAAAAATATCTCTTTTTGCTGTCAGAAGATATAGCAAAACACATCTTTGGCTGTACTGTACTGGGGAAAATACTTGCAAAGGTATGCTTTTTCATTAGGTTGCTTCGGTTTTGATGAGCTATGGCAGTGATTTGCTTTCTGACAGTCTCCAGGAGCATCCCACTCAAGGATCCCTTGTGCTGAACTCTATAAATGTGGGTTGTTTTTTTTAAGATGTCCTGCCCTGAAAGCAAAGCTTGGTTGGAACTATCACCAAGGGCAATGAGCAATAGCTCGCTGTCCTCCAAGCATATATAGGAATAACTATGCCGCTGTCGCCCCTCCACTACTCGCATACCTTTTGACGTGCCAGCAGGTACGAATGGGCGTGTATACGAGCCTCTGCCTATCCATGAGTAGGTGCATGAGTAAAATCTGCCCTTTCTTTCACAGCCCCATCTTTTCCCTCTGCACACCTTTGCCGCCTTCCCTCCACCCTCCCCGTTAGCGCAATAGCTCGTGTTTTCTGACCACATTTAGGCTGCCTTCCCCTCCTGCCATTCGGTGGAGCTCAGCCTCTCAGGGGCAGAACTGTCTGTCATGATTTTCTGGCAAAGAAAATATGAGGAGTCTATTTTATTTTTTGGAACAAATGCATTCAGATTTAATTTTGTATTGTGAATATAGTACTTCTGCACAAATATTCCCTTGATGGCTACAGCTGGCCAGGCACAAAATGCCAGCAGTATATCAAGCCTCTCCAGCCCTGGCCTTATTTACATTTACAACATGCTCGGTCTTCACATCCATTGAATCCTTTGGCTTTGTTCAGCTGACAAGAAAATGTTCCTATTATCGTACTTTTGATAATGCGGGTGCAGTTTCATGAGTACGCATGCCAGGAGCAGAAAGTAAATTAGCCATGATGGAGTATCAATTTGAGGCAGAAGCATTCCCATAAAGGAGTTACCTAAAAGTCAAGTTCCTCTGAACTCTTAAGTCAAATTTCATTAGCGGACAAAAATTCTGAACGCCGCTCTGCCTCATTGCTTGGTGCAGAGCCCGGTTCCCCCTCTGGCTCTCCCTGTGGGGCGAGGCAGCCTTTCCCGTTGTGTTTTGCAGTCCAGCTCCTCTCCAGCAGCCTCCTGGATTGAGCACACGGTGCACAACCACCTCTGCATTTCTAGGAATGTCTCTTCTTTGCAGCCAGCTCTAGGGCTTGGCCTGGGCCTGCAGGAAGACGCCGTCCCCCTCCTCCCCTCTCCATTTTCTCCAGCCTCCCAACGCCTCCCTGGTGTTGCAGGTCTCGTCCTTCCCAGCTCGCCAGGAGCCTTCCCGAGGTCTGCGTGCCGGTGGCTCTCAGGGAAGCAGGGTCTCCTCCTCTCTGGAGGCCTCCACTCAATCTGGAGCATGGCAGCTGCCAGAAAGCAGAGAGACGCTCTCTTGCCTTGAAGCACAGCCACTCTTTTTATAGTAGGGTGTACCACACAGTGCGCATAAATTAAATGATGAGCAAACCAGTAGAAATGTTCGAGCATCTTTCACGGTAATACAGACCACGGAACAGGGGTTAGAAAACCTTATTCTGAAACAAGAAAGGATCTGAAACTAGGAAACGAGAGTTTCTGGACACTAAACAAGCTTGGCTCTTGAGTGCTAAACCTCATCACTAGGCATTAAGTATTTCTTCAGTATTTTGTCAAATGGTTTTAACCATTAGCTTTCCAGATATATCCACATATGTTTTTCCTGTTCCACTATATTATGACACATTATTTCGTATTTTTGGCTCTCTGACTGTTTGAATTCAGAATTAAATGTTTTCTCTGTTACTAGTTATGACATCTTGGATCACAGCTGGCTGAGCTGAAGCAGGTGAAGGAAAGGCCATGGGACTGCTTCCCGCAATTCCGCTTGATAGATAGAAAATTCGCTCTTTTTAACCTCTTCACATTCAAATTAATATTTCAGATTTCTCCTCATGGAAGTGAAATAATGGGGAAAATGCAACATAAGTCAGCAGTGCTCGAGTGGAACACTCTAATTGTGAAAAAAATGATGCAGCGGGCAGCAAAGAGATGGGCTGAGTGTTTCTCCCGAACCTAGGTGTCAAAAGAGATGTGATGAGAAAAGCAGCATCTTAATAGAAAAAGGTGATGTTGTCCCCAGTTGTTATTTCTTTTTGTAATTTATTACCTTTCCTTTACACCTTTCTCTGAGGAAGAAGCAACAGATTAATTTTCAAAGCCTTTAGAGGCTGTAGGTGTGTTTAGGATCAATTCCTGCAGTTCAACCTCTGGGCTGCGTGCCACCCACAAGGAGTGGCAGCCTCCAACCGGCAGCCAGCGAGATGATTCCTGCAGCAAGAATGGCATGCACTTCTCTCTCTGAAGCGTCAGAATATGCCTCCTCTCACAGCAAGAGGGCAGAGGACAGAAATGTTCAAGGGGCTGAAGCTTCGTCCCTCCCTTACCCACAGGAGCATGCTGAAATTGTGACCCAACGGGCACAGAAGTCTGCATCCAGCTGCAGGAACCCCCAAGCATCAAGTACTCGGGATTTAGCCTCAACCAGTCTCACGCTAGCCAAGCACACTCTTATGGTGGTGAAGGAAACACACGATGGGTGCTTTAGACTCTAGGGTTATGCTGCTGTCACTCCTGAGAGATTCTGGATGGGCACGTTACAGCGCGCAGCGCCGATCACCGCAGCAGAAGGTCTGCAGCTCTGGGAATGTCCATGTTATGCTGAGGAGGCCCAGAAGCCCGAGACTGGTGAAAACGAAGGACCCTTTGTCTTTATGTCCTCGCTTTGAAGGTGATCTTATGCACAAGATGGGAACAACAGGCATTCAGTGCCTAGGAATGGGTCATGTCACTGCTAAGGCTCCTGTGCTCTGGGTCCCGACACGTAACCCTTCTGTGGAGAAGCAGATGATGCGAGATCCAGGCACTGTCCGCGTGCTCCTTTTCACAAGCACTAAACACAAACAAACCTTCAAATTTTAAAGTGGTCCTGTGTACAGACATTGTGCTGATTACACTAAGTCGTTGGTGTTACTGGCACTGATTTTTGTGACGCAAGATTGCAAGAGGCTACAATTACTGGAATTGTTTACTTCTCCCCAGTCATCACACTTTCTATTTTAAAAACAGAGTGTAGGTGAAGAAGAGAGCATCATCTAGCAAGATGACAAGCATTCCTACTGGAAAGCTCAGTCCACATCCATGATATTAAGTAAAATAAACCCCAGGAACACGGGGAGCATCTAGAAATCAAAAGTGATTAAAAAGAAAAAAAAAATCTCATTGACCTATTGTTTTAGGATGATTCAAATACTCTAACCAAGTTGCTTCTGTAACTATTTTCTTTATGTCAATACGCAACACTATTTTCATTGTTAAAAGATCTCACTTCAGCAGAGTTCATGTGAAGAAAGAAGAAGACATGAAAATATGGAATACAGAGAAACACTTTGTAACCATTTTTTATGACAATCTAAAAATGAAGATAGAAAAGCATAAATTAAGTGAAATGTTGAAAAAACACATTATGTATTTTCAACATCAAATGAGGGAGCTTTAGCCTCCTATAAATGTCAGTCTGAGGTATTTTTCAGTGACTACACAGGGAAAGCTATATATATTAATTTCTAGTGGGTCTCTTCTGGAAATAAGCTTTTGTACCTCTGCAGCCAGACCTCAGCCTCCGTGTTATTTTTCTCTACTCTGGCAAAAATCTTCCCAAGTTCTGTTACCTCTTCCTCATCAGCGTATCATCCGTTGTTGATTTTATCTACTGTCTTGGTTTCAGTCACCACGTATGCCTAACAAGTCATATACATTTGTCAACCACAAGTGTATCTTGTACTTCAGCTTTTTCCCTGTCATTGCCTCTTTCTTACTCTACGCTGAAGGTTTGCTGTGAACTCAATCTGTACACGTTTACAAACTTATCATAACCATTCCTGCCTGTTCTGCTCCTCTATCCTCCATTTTGTCTTCTGCATTCCCTAGGCCTGTGCAAGAAGAGAAAAGCGCAAAAAAGAGAAAGACTCAAACAACCCTTTCATTATAGAGTGTAATTCGCTGACAGTCTTGTGATCTGACAGCACCAATCTGAGAAACTTGCTGGTTTTCTGGGGGATTTCCCTTGCTGTTTTGTCCTCGACAGTCCTGTGCCCACCATTTCATGTTTTAACAGACTCTGATGAAAAAGCTCTTTTCTAATCAAAACCATATGCAATGTACTTTTTCTGGATTCTGTATTTTAAACTTCTGAGCCAATTGGCTCCAGAGAGATTATTTTTCTCTGGAAAATCATCCTGTTTTCAAACTGAAATGGAAGTAACATACCAGCTGAATGAAAAGCATCTGTATTTTTTGGAGTATGCAATGAAACTGAAGAATCCTAAATTTTAGGGGAGTTTGGCTTTCCTTTACGAAGGCTTTGATTTCATGTTAAATATTGTATTCCTGGGTAGACTGCTGGAGAAGAAGTGAATTGCAGGGATGAGAGAGAAAGGCTCACTTGGCAAAAAGTAGCAGGTAACACAGTACCTCTGCTCACCCCACTTAAGAGACCAGCGTGATCTGCTGCATACTGAAAGAAAAGCTAGTTGCAAACACTGCAGTGATGTGCCCCGCTTTTGTCCAAGTGTGTTAATTCTTATTTGTAGGAATAGATACAGGACAAAAGAAATAAAATTGTATTAAACCTCTGAGTGTTTCAAACTTTGTGTTGGCATTCATTCCTAATTGAAAGAGTTCCAGTCAGTTTTGTACAGATTCTGCCTTGACGACAATAATTATTAGCTCGCAAGAAAATGCCTACTTGTATAATACAGGCTATCATACATCATCTTTTTTTTTCCCAGACAGCTGCTCTTTTTCTTTCCCCTGAATACATCCAGGCAGATTTTTGATAGCAGCAGCCTGGAGCCAGCTTTTATTTTTCCTGAGGGGAAAGTCAGGAAAGGAGGTGGGATCAATGACAAATGGATGCTGGAGAGTAATCTGAGTCCAGGGGTGGGGGAGGAAGGAAGAATTATCAGCAGTTTTTAAATAGAAAGAGAGCTGCAGAGCAACCGCAGACAGCAGACACGTGGGCCGAGAGCAACGGGGTGGAGGGAGGCCTGGCGAGGAGCAGAAGCTGGGGGGTGGGAGATGATAATGGGGTGAACTGGGGGCCTGTGGCGAGGAAGATGGTGCAGTTCTGTGGAAGGGCAGGCACCGGAATGTGCTGGGCACTGACCAGCTGCCTCTGCAGAGAAGGGCCCCGGCGTCCCGGTGGACACCGAGTGGAGCGTGAGCCAGTAATGTGTCCGCGAGGAAAAGGTGGCTAATGGTATCCTGGGCACTAGGAGGAGAAGCGTTGCCAGCAGGTGGAGGAAGCTGATCCTTCCCCTCCCCTCAGTGCCAGCGAGGCCACAGCTGGCGTGCTGGGCCCAGGCCTGCGCTTCCCAGTACACACTGAGCTACTGGGGAGTCCGGTGAAGGAGCACAGAGGCGACTAAGTGACAGGAGCGTTGCTTGTGTGAGGAGAGGAGGAGGGAGCTGGGACTCTTCAGGCTGGAGAAGAGAAGGCTCATGGGGACCTCCTCAATGTGTCTCAATACCTGGAAGGAAGGTGCAAGGACGAGGGTGCCAGTCTCATCTCAGCAGCTTTACAGCAACAGGACAAGAGATGACGGGCAGAAACTGACACACAGGAGGTTCCCTCTGAACATCAGGAAATGCTTATTCCCTGTGAGGGTGACCAAGGGCTGGCAGAGGTCACCCAGAGAGGTTGGGCAGTTTCCAACCTTGGAGATACCCAAATCTTGCCTGGACGTGGTCCTGGGCAACCGGCTCTGGGTGGCCCAGCCTGGGGAGGGGACCAGATCACCTCCAGAGGCCTCTGCCCACCTCGGACCTCCTGTCTGTGACTGTGAATCTTGGGGTGAAGAGTCCCTAGGAGCAGAGCTTTAGTCCAGCTATGGTGTGGCAGTTCAAACTGGGGGAGCTTACGGAGTGGCACGCTTGAGGGTTTGTGCTGTAAAGGGTAACCTGGAGCTCAGGCAGTGGAAACTTCAGCACCAGGGACTCTGGCAGAGAAAGTTGGGAGTTAAAGCGCATTATTCCCCTTTCTGTTTTGGGGACAGATGAACGCAGACAACTGTCCACTTCCATTGCACAACACTGAAAGGCACAGGAGCTAATTTGCCACATTTCTATTACAGTTGAGACTATGGTAGCTTTGTGACTTCATCTCAGTTTGTTAGAGCAGTCATTTGGGCCTACTGTACTCCTGACAACATGCTCACTTGCTTTCATACACACACGCAATCCCTGCTCCTGTAGTCACATGCTGCAGAGTTAACAACATTGCGCACTGAAATTCAGCTTAAAATAATGCTTATTGCACTGACTGCAACACAGCAGCTTCAACAACAAAACAAAACATAGATTGCTATTGTTGCCAGTAGTGGTACATTTTTGGAAGTTTGCTTGAAGTAAATCTGACAGGAAAAACCCAAATGCACAGATTCTTTTCCATTTTATCAATTTTTACCCTGACATCTGATGGGTCTTCCAGTGCTGATTTGCTATTCTTGCTGGCATTTTTAAAGTTTTGCCTTGGTTTAATTTCCTATTTTAACCTCCTGTTGTTTAACTCACTTTAAGTACTATTTGTATGACAGATATATCTTATCTTCTTTGAGAGGTAGGGATTTATTATCACAGAAATTCCTTTTGATAAAAAGTTGTGTAGATGGAACAAATTAATTCTTTCTAAGAACAACATGGGAGGGGGATCAGTGATAAAAGTCAGCACTATGTTTCTTTTACTGGGAAACTTGTACCCGCTTCTTCTGTGCCTTATTTCTCTGCAATTTTCAATTATTATTAATATTTTATTACAGCTTCTGAATTTTTCCAGATAATATCAGCCTCCAATGCACTCAATACTGTAGGCATATAAAAGGAAAGGCCTAAAAAAGAGTCAAAATCTAAAGAAAAGGTTCCTCACACCTGTTTACCCCTCTCTCTCAAATTCTCACAGCCTTACAGAAAACTTTCTCATCTGGTCAGGACATGGCAAGCTGCATGGCATCCCAAAAGCCAGATATCTTAAGCTTCTGCAGTGCTGCTTTTCACTTTCCTGAAAAGCCCTCGAGCAGGCTATGTCTAATGCGGGAAGCCAACTGAGCCTTGAAGTGTAAAATACTGAGACAAAGACAGTAATCTTAAGGACTCGGAGAAGAACAGGAATGGGTGGAACTGCATGGGATGCAAGCATGGCGAGATAAAAGCATTGGTTCATTCCCGTACATCAGGCCTCAACTGCTGAGCTGAGATGGTGGCAAGAGAATCCTGGTATTTTCAGTAGAAACCAGTACAGCTCTTCCCCTTAAAGCGGTGAAGAAAAATCCATGGAGGTCTAAAGTCACTGACGGGAACTAACTCTGGGAAGAATGGCCTGCCCTACCTAAAGCAAACTCCTGGAGAGCTCAGTGGTCTGCATGGAAAACAGAAGGGAAAACACGTCCTGCAAGAGGAAAGAGGCACCAAGAAATGCATAAAAATATATGGGTTTTTTTGCTCAGGGGACGTAACGGCTGCAGTTGCAGCACAGTTATGACAGATTTTCTTAAGAAGACAACCTAGTTTTAAAAGTATGGGGTCCTTTCAACTTGTCACCCAATAATTCATGAAACAGGCTTCAGATCTCACTGCTCTTTGTAGTCCTGCCAGACACACCTCAGAAGACTACTTAAGAGTAGTGAATAGCGTGATAGATTTACTGAACTAGCTGGTGAATTCCTGACTCGCTGAGGTAAGGAAGCGGAGCCCATTGGGGATGACATACAGGTCACTCTGGCACTGCTCCTGCAACTCAAGAGTGGTACTTCTCATACAGCCGTGGCACGCTGTTGCTGATGAGCCTTGTCTTAGGGGACACTGATCTTAATATTGAGGGAAGATGATGAAAGCCCCTTATATTTGGGGAAGGGAATGTGTTTGCAAGCAGTACCTTTGTGCTATTTAAAGGCATTTGTCTGCAAAATAAAATGAAGCAGAGGGATGAAGGAAGAGTGAAAACATCATTGTGAAGGGTAAAAATTCTCAGCTGTGGCTCTTTCATACTGAATTTCAGATAGCAGCCCAACCAGGAGAGTCTGATTTATTCTTAGCCATTGAAGTAATACAGGCAGTAAATTAACAGAGTCTTACTTCAGGGAAAGCATAACAGTTCTCTGGAGCAAAACCACAGAATGTGAGACAATGCTCCATTAGGGTGGCAATCTGCTCCCTCAGCTCTGCACGGCCTTTTTCCGTCAGGGTTTGCCATCCTTGACTGCAGATTTGCAACAAAGAGTTCAGATGCAGACCTGCCTTTCACCCTTCTTAGTTCAAGCTCATGGGGCAGATGGGGCTGGAATAATTCATGCAAATGCTCAGGAGAAGGATACAGGCATAGTAAAATCTGCACCTGGATTACAGAGCACACAAAATCAGTGGGTCCTGTAGAATCCTGAATATTTCTTGGACAAAGTATACCTGAGCTGAATGCTGAATGTCTAGCTGCAGTGAACTCACCCTGTTGTGTATGAGAGAGAAACAGTAAGGGGGAGTTTCAGTATGCTGAGTTCCCACCAAGCTGTGTTTCACTAACACCAAGAATGGAGCAGTTTCAGCTTTCAACTCTCTAAAGCACAAGTAGGCTCAAATCTAGGGTGTAGATCTGGGTAGAAAGGCTTTGTCATTCACACCAACAGCCAAGCTACAGACCTGAACTTCATAGCTCTGAAAGCGTTCGGATCTAGGATTTATAGCCAAATACTGCATAAAAGCACTGAAATAAAGGCAGTCAAAGGGGTGGGAGAAACACTAGTGATTAAGCAGGTGCCAGACTCTAATGGGACAAGATTATTATCCTTGTGTTTGTACTGCTCCTTTGGGGTATTCCTGCAAGCAGGCCAACTGGCACAAACTTGTCCAAAAGCACTAGCTTTATGGTAGAGTTCTTTCAGCTGATGCAGTTACTTGTCTTTTCCTGGCCCTGTGTTAGCCTTTGTCTCTTCTTTGCAGAGGACTCAGTCCTCCTTTTTGGAACAACAGCATTCTGATAGTTATTTGATGCTGAACTTTGATTTATTCACTGGACCTTTATACACAGGGACCCTTTCCCTGTGTAGCTGATCCAACTGTAGCCAATACAGCTGATTTCTCCATAGGTGTCCTGGATCTTGACTATCACTCGCCTTGACCTTAAACACCGGCCCTGAATCCTGCCCCATTCCTTGTAGATCTCTAACCAGTGGGCCAATCAGACCTCCAGCCTGGCCAATGTGATGTTTGAGACCCCCTAGACAAATAGTCATTTCAAATGGCATATTATATAATCTGATGTCTTTGTCCCCTTTTCCAGCTATCTATCTGCCTTTTTCACCATCTTAATTTTTCCCTGAATGCTTCTTCCTTCTTGGTGTAAGCATTAACTAAGAACTTCACATACCTCAAAGAAGTAAAGATACATGTGACTTTATCCAAGCTCATTTCTACAGGTTAGAACAGGTACTGATGTTGTCCAGATTAACTGGAGCATCTGTTAAATCATGGTGAGTCCTCAAGTTACGGTTACCTAACAGAAGCCGTGTTATGTATCAGAAATAGTCAGTGGATTTGTGTTACCTTGACTTTTCTCCTGCAGTAAATGTCACTGCACCCATACTGCCTCCAGCCCCTCAGCCAGACCGTGCTCGTGGCTACCTTGGTTCTCTACTGTCTCGTCTAACGCGTGTTGTCCTGCTCCCAGGAGATATTTTAGTGAGGGATCTCACCGAAGGAGATCATGGGCACTGCTGGACTGTGAGGATGAGCAGGTTAGAAGGGTAGGCTAGATAATACTGTATATGAGCTCTAGCAACTATTTTCAGGAAAATTCCCTGCTACAAGATAAACACCAGCTCTCCTTTCCTGCACTGAAGTGGCTTGTAATTGTGCTTTCCACTGTGATATGCGTCAAGCATACAGCAACAAGTGGACCAACGGTACAGGGTGTACTTCTGAATGTATTCACAGAAACCAGTTGGGTGTCTTGGCGACCTCCACAGTTTGCCTCCAAAAGGGTCAGACCAAGGATCTGATTTCCTTGGATATATTCGCTTGATGTGTGTCACCGGAGGAAGGCACTTACTAGAAACCCTTGAGATAATTTCTCTCTCTTCCTCAAAACAAACAAACAAAAATATGAAATATAAAACAGGAACAGAATTAAATGTAGATTAAACGTTTTGGTCAGGCCTGCTAGTTAAGATCTCAGAGAGCACTTGCTCATGTTTCTTAATGTCACAAAGAATAAAATCTGACTATGAAAAACAATACTCTCTTGGTTTGAGACCATGAAAAATCAGTACTGACATCAGTTTCTATAGCCGAGTTAGTTAATGGCTCACGTGTTTAAAACCAGTAGTACAGTGGAGGAAATGAGTGACTTAACAGCAGCAAAGAACTGCCATGCAAAAGCTTAACTATTCCTTGTGCCTACAGTTATCAGAAGCAGAGAAATAAATCTGCCCTGGAAGACTGAAAAGTGTGGAACAAGCACAGGGCAACTGATTGCAGCTTCGGCCTATGCATGCTGAGGCTTCTGGAGACGGCATTCAAGGAGGGTGAAACGTACTGTATTGTGGTGAGAAAGCACAGCACGCGTTGAAGCGGGAGCAATAGCCAAAGTCTGCACTCAAATAAAATGACAATTCGGCAACCCAGAAATTGCAAACAAGGTCGGGATACAGAAACTGCAATGTCAAATTAGCAGATCAGCCATGGTTAAGTAGATGTAATAATTAACAAAAGGTGATATTAATTGCTAATAATATTTTTAATCGAATGCTTAATTAAGGAGAGTTGATGAGTCTATTTTTGGTTATCTGAGTTCCACTGTCTTTGCATAGAATATTGATTGAGAGTTCTTCATGTTATGTCCAGAGATGCAGCCTAACAGAGGTTTGTCTTCACTGCTCTGTTTCATTTAGGCCAGGAAGAAAGCGTACTTGAACTTAACCTGCGTGTGAGTCACTCTGTGGCCCTGGTAGCACGCCACACCTGGTTAAAGAATATGTATTTGCATATTAAAAAATGCATTTTCTAGAACAGTATACTAACATTCACTGGGTTATTAACTCACATTTCTTCTTGCTGCCATTGGGATAAGACACTGTTGAAGATTACCTTGTCTTATGAAAGTGAATTTTGGAAGCTGTAATTTGGTAGCAGGGTTGGCCAGAAAACAATTACTTGATTTTACACAAAAAAGTAGTTCTTGACATCTGTTTCACAAAAAAACCTACAACACTAGGTTTTCATGAAGAAGCTGTGGGTGGAGAAAGAAACCAAAGTAATGATGTACTTTAAGGATGCACACTGACTGACTTTTTTTTTTTTTCTTGCTGGCTCTTATTCCTTGTATTTGATTAAAACACTTATTGGACCAGAAAGAGGATGAACCACTAATGAAGTGTCTTTGTTTGGGATCCAGGAAGCCACTGGAGCAGATAATGACAGAAAATACTTCATTAAAAATATACTCATTTTTTCCAATTAATAGCTTAGCACCAACTCCAGTCAAACAGAAACCTGAAATTACTAACTGAGACAATTGAAAGATGACTGAAGTATCAATAATAGAAAGTCTGACCAGAAAACTTTAAACTGAGATTGAAAATCATTGTTAGCAACAACATCATGAAGAACAGCCCCAAAATATTTATTATGCTTGATATTGTACCATTCCTAATGCTACATACACACACTTGGACATCTGGTTATCTATTTAAGTAAACTTCTGATTATTGAATTTGCATTATAGCCTATTATATTCATGGAGTCTGATATTCAAGGTGTCTAACAATTCAGGCATGCAAATGCAATCAAAATCTCCATTTGGTTTTTAAGGGAGACAGAGGGAGTTCTGTTAAGCATTTCAAACTGGCAAAACCTGTCTATCACATTATAATTGTCTCTAATTAATACTGCCAGAAGCTTCAGCTATAAAAATCTTTACCAAACACTGAGTCACACTTAAACTGGTGCAAAATCCTTCTTTTGCCCAAGTAAACATTAGAGAAAACCACTTTAAATATGTTCCTTAAAACTAAGAGCTGATTGATGACTTTAAGTGAAGACAAACTTATGAGCATAGAAGAAGCCATTTTGTTGAAATGTAGGATACGACGTATTTTCCTAAAGGGTCAAGATATATGTGAAAATCAGTAAATGATATTGCATACATAATGCATGTATGTATGTTTAGCTGGAACAGAAAAGTTAAGCACCATCCTTTTAAAGTTGGAAAAGTGGGACACAAAGAAATGTGAAGTGTACCTATGTAACGCACCTATCTTATAGGTTATCTATGTTATAGGTTATCTATGTTACAGATAATTCGGCCAGGCCTGAGGCACACAAAAACAATGGTGGAAAACAAACATCGTATAAAAACCCCTTAGCCATCACACAAGAAACTTTATCCAGTCAGAAAGGCACAGAGTGCCCCTGCCCAAACACAGTTCAGAAAGAAACTGGCAGCTGACGGAGGCTGGAGAAACACTTTTTTTTTTTTTTTGGGAGGGGGGGGGGAGTCTCAGCACAAAACAGGGGTACCTACACCTCCTGGGGCTGTGGACCATGGACCCATTGCGGAACATTGCCGAGTGGTGGTTCACAACTGACGCTGAATTAGGTTACACCCGTTAGGTGGTGTAGTTCTGGACATGGTACAACCATTGCCGGAGCTAGAGACTAAAAAATATACCTAGTATGGTGTTGCAAATGTCTTTTTTTTTTTTTTTTTAACTCTCTGGCCAGAGAAGTGAAATTCCCATTTGCCTTCTGCCAGAAGAGTGTGCAATACGCTGGGAACCAGATGTCCCCATGAAGGAGAGTCCTACCATCTGCCATGGCATTATCCTTGACACCTTAGCAAGACATCTCTGGAAAACTTTTTCACTATGCTGATGAAGTACTTACTGAAGGAACAAACCCAGAAGAAAAATTAAGCAAAGGACAACAGGTGATCATTCTTCAGGTAAAATTCTCTGACTTTAGGCTGTTTTGCTTGCAATAGCCCAAAATCACATTTTAGGTGATTCGAGATTAAATATGGCCATTATTCCACTAAACTTGGAATATTTGGTAGTATTATTACTCTTGCCAACCATTTCTGTCTTTCTCACTTTATTCAATCCATAATATTCATCTTCCCTCACAGACTGAAAAGAAATTTGGATACAAAGCAAAAAATGGTTCTCCCATTAACTTCTGCTGCATGTATTCGTTCTCTGTCACCAGTTGTGTGGCAGTGGTTTCTCATCCCTTTCAAAGACACAGGTAATAATGACAAAGTTCTTTCTACCACAGGCATTTCCAACAAAAAAAAAAATATATAGAAACAGTGGCATCACTTCTCTTGGCAGTAACAAGAGACTGACCAAAAATCTTATCCGGCTGTACAGACAACAGGTAAGCACTACACACCCACATATTATATACAGAAAATGATGGGCAAGCATCAAACTTATTTTGAGGGGCATAGCACAGGTTCTGTGGAGCAAGCCAGACATTTCTGCATTGTTAACTCTTTGGTAAAATTGTCAATTTTTCCTCAAAGTCACAAGAGAAAGAAATGCATACTTTTACAACCTGAAAATAAGTTTACCCTTTGCAGTCACGTAATCCTGGGGTCTAGAGAGTAAGTAATAAGTCTATAATATTTCAGTGTTAACTTGTTCTTCTTCCAGCCCAGGCAGGTCTTCTGCCTCTGATAAGATTTTTCTTTGGTTCCTTTCCCAGGAATCAATGCGTGACTGGGAATATTCAGTATTATTAGATTATTTGCTGGTTAAGGATAAGTTTTAGATACTAACTATTCTTTGTTTATAGCCTGTTTGAGCGATGACATGGGTGGTTCTCAGTGAATTCTTTTCTCAGGTGAGCTTGGCAATTTCTAATAGTTCAGGGCACCTGCTTTTATCTGTAGAATATCTGTACACGTGAGCTGCTCTGATAGTCGTGGTGTGCTGGGTGGTCACACTCAAAGTCTTGCTCAGAGCAGAGAGGAACACAAACCGAGGGGAGAGGTGGGAACTTATTGTTAGATCAATTAATGTTTAATTGGCTATTTTTATATGTTTCTTTATCATAGCCCACTTCCTTGTCACTTCTTCCAGACTAAGCATTGAAAATTGCATGCAGACTACACAGGGGTGCCAGCCTCCCGCCCCGGGCGCTCCCGCAGCCAAGTCCACAAAGAGGAGGCAACAGCCACGTGGCCACCAGGCAACGGCTGCCACGGCTCATACCAGCTAAAACTAACAAGGGCCTAAACAGACAAGTCCAGAGACTGCGCTGTGAGGTCAGTACAAAGCCTGTGGCCTTTTACAAATAAGGGGAAAACATTATTTACGGGGCTACAGATGTACAGCGCCAGCGTGGTCATGGAGGGTAGGTGAGGTAGAGAAGTAGGGATGATGGTCTACGTCCCTGCAGAGTTTATCTTTCCGTAAGCTGCATTTATTCCTACACAGCAGCAAGCTGCTCAGAACTGTGAATGGCTCATATGTTACTTCTCAAACAATGCAACGTTGGCCTTTTTTTTGTTTGTTTTATGTCTAGTTGAGATTATGGTACTCATCAAAAATGAGATCTGTGATCTTTGCTAGTAAAAGCAAATGCAAGAGCAGGAGATAAAAAAGGCCATGAAATAAAAAGCAAAATCTTTGTGTTGAAAAACAATTGTTTGCTGCAAATTGTGAAAAGAGAGTCTTTTTGTAGGACTTTTAAAGTCCTTTTTTTCCTGCAAGTATTTTAGCCAGTGAGTGAAAAGACGTTAATTTGAAATGGGCAGGCCTAGCCCACACACCTTTCTTAAATACTGACGTTAATTTGAAATGGGCAGGCCTAGCCCACACACCTTTCTTAAATACTACATATACCTGAACCTCTTAGATAAATGCTGGACTAAACTAATCCTGCTCCAGCACAGATCCACTGAAAAGAAGAGATGGGACTTGTACTGTGGTGACTGCTTTTCTTCCCACATTCAGAAAATGAGCCAAAATGCTATTATAAGAATGCTCAAACAGTAACGGAGACATAGATAGCATGAGGACAAAGGTTTGAACAAAGATGAAAGGAAAGTCTAAGAAGGAACTGAAGTCAAAACTGCAATTCAAAGAAATTCTAACCTCAGCGACATGCACATCTTATAAAAAAAAAAAAACTGGCAAAAAAATTTATTTCAGTGATTAGACATTCAAATTTGAAGTAGTGCCCTAAAGTCTTGAAAAGTAGTGGTTAAGTTAAAAATGCCCTTGAGTAAAAATAACATGATACTGCCCTATGAACTCTGGGAGAAGGAGAAAAGACTTTTAAAAATGTTCATCTCCAAATCTGCAGTTAAAATGGACTCTAGAAGGTTTGTGGACACACAGCTACCTCCAGGCTTCTGTATACCAAGGGCAAAAAACACTGACTAAACAAAACAAGCTTTTAAAGTACTACATATAAGTAGCTCCATATACAGTGTCAGAAAGTTAGTCAGCATCATTGGAGCATGCAGTTAAAATGACGAGATCAAACCTGATTGCAGCAGGATGCTTGGTGCAATGAAAAACAATGCCTTTTTTTGTAGTGGATTTAGTATTCCAAATATGTTTAGCTAAACTTCCCTGGGAGGGGAGAGAGGCGCTGGGAGGAACAAATGAAAATGCAAACATGTAGGCAGTTTTAAGTAAGGTTTAGTTAGAGACTAAATAGTCTGGTTTCATTTCTTGGGTATTTAAAAGATAAGCATAGTATTTAAAAGATAAGCATAGTAGTATAGGTGAAGTAATTTTAAAAAATAACTATGAGATGATACTGGAAAAAATAATTTGATAAGAAGCGATGTGCATTTGTATATGTAAATAAAATATATTTATGTGTGTGTGTTCACACATACTTATTGGCCATCAGCCTTGGAGATTAATTAAAGCTAATGGAGAATCAGGGGTATGAATATAATTAGTATAGCATGAATTAATTCACGAGCTCTGTAGCTCCCCTGAAGCTTAAGAACTAGAGCAGCCTGATGTCAGCAATCCCACTTGCAAGGTAAAAGCTATATATAAATTACAGAGGTGCAATAAGAAGCCTGTGCAAACTCTAATGGTTCATTATTATTCAACAGAGGACATGACACTCAATGAAAGAGACCTACCTGGCGGCCCAAATGGCTAATGAGAAAAGCTGGCGTCACCGAACACTTCTCCAGCCTAACTTGCCAGTCGACCTGCACCCGCGCTCCAGGGCAGAGCCCTCCGTTCCCTGACCTTGCTGTAGGGCACCCGGGTCCTCAGTGACGTGCCGCCTAGTCATTAAGTCATCTTCTCAAGGTGTTAGTTTTGTTTACTGCTGATGCAGTTCCAGCTGTGAGACTTCAGTTTGCACTGAGAGATCCCTAAGCATCTTCCTGACCTGGGAAATGAGGATAAGCAGCGCTCGCTCTGTCTGTCTTCTGGATCCCTGTAGGCATTCAACAGGACCAAGATGCACAAAGGCTGTGCAGTCTGAGCGGTGTCCAGACTCCGGAGATTGCCCTACCTCCTTCCATATTTCTAACTTAAAACTCCACATTCCCAGTGGGACTGTCCGGACATGATTCTTCTCCCCTTCCCTCAGGAGACTGGGAAGAAGCCAGGATGATTCTCAGAGATTTTATTTGCCCTGTGGGAGAGCAGTGCCCCAAAATACAGTAAGATAATTGATCAACTCCAGTATTCTTGAGTCTGCAAAATACCTGGAGTGTTTGCCATTGGACATACAATCGTGCATAAACATTGGTAGTTCGTTAGTAACAAGAAGGAAAATAAAGTAATATAGGCAATATATTTTGCTGAGTTTTAATGAAACCTGCTATTGAAATCTCTAACATACAGATTTTTGTTAAAGAACATTAGGTTTCCTAAGAGTTTGTTTAACAGTTATTCATAGTGTTCAGATTCCATTGTTATGCTTTATACAATTTATAACGTATTCCCATCTCTCAGTACTACTTACAATATTTAACTAAGAAAATCTATGGCAAAGCGTCTCTGAACTTGATTGAGAGCTATCAACACCTATTTATAATTGTATTTTGCATGCAATTTTCTTGAGGTTTAACTTTCAGTGTAACGCTAAATAGAAATAGATACTCAGCCCTGCTTCTAAGAATTAATATGAAAGTAAATATAAAAAAAGAATTTAATAAAACACTGCTTTAGTATTCCCTAATTCTCTCTGATACATAGAGACTTTTAAAATTAAACTAATTAGGCAAAGCTGCTAATATAAACATATTTCAGCACCTGCAGTTCCATGAATCATATTTTATTCCTTTTTCACTCACTGGCTCTGGGAAACAGGAGCTAAATCCACATGTGTTAGATTTTGCAAGCCTGCATTTTCACACTGTAGCCAGCTGGAAGGCTTGTTGGTGTGCAATACTAGTAGATAGCCTGTCTATTTTGAAATTTGACCCTGTAAGAAAGGGAAAGAGCAAGTGGCACAGAATGGGATACATGATTCACTTATATCAAGAAGCGTAAGAGTCCTTGGATACAGTTATTAGCACCTGTCATGTCATAGGTCTGTAAAAGTGGATCTGTCTTCTGTTAGAACTATTAATCATTGTAAACTGCTTTAAGCACAGTCACTAAAATAGAAATGCTATGGTCCAGCCCTTAAAATGATACAAAGACTTGGCTGCTTCATACTCAGCAAATACTCTTGCAAGATCACAGACTTCCTAGCAGCGAGTTATGGATCTCGGCTGAATGGTAACTCTTCTAAACAGGGAGTAGGAATTGTCTGCTTGACGTCTTGGGGGTCTGAGGTACGGCCTCAGCCTCTTGTCCCTGCACGAGCAACTTGGTCTTGTATTATTGCTAGAGGTCGCAAAACAATGTCCTGCAAAGACAACCAAACTAGGTCTCATTAACTGGTCTGCATGGAGCTCTCTGTCAAGCTCTACATCACATTAGCACCTTTTTGCTTACCTCTGCAATGAGGATAGTGTGTTGCTTCATTTTCCGACCTATTTAGTAACTTGCTTACATAGGCACATTAAGAAATCTCTCATTTCACAAGTGATTTCCCTGGCAAAGAAATGAATTTTTATAGTATATGTCACTAATCACCTAAATTAAATTTAGCAAGATGAAATTCCAGGGTGGCTGAAAGTCATCAAAGCCCACGTTGCTGTGGCAGTGTCCTGCCCCCACCGGGGCCGGCAGCCCACCTTTCTGGGTGCTCCCTGGCAGCTGCCTCGGCACTCTCCGAAGCGAGTGGGGAGTGGTCAGGAAGCTCATTTATCTGAGCATTAATTCTCTTTGGTTTGGCTTTTAAGCCATAATGCTTCTATGATATATTTTGTGATCTGATAGTCTGGCTGACACATGGCCAAGTCAGCTAAGTCAATCTCTCCAACTATCAAAAAAACCTGCAAGTAAAGGATGCCATTTCACATGGAGATTATTTAATGGAAAATTAACCACCTGCTGCAAGTAAGCTTCTCATTGATTAACCTCCATCGAGAAAGTCATGGCTGCAGCACTGATTGCTGACATTGCTCGTGTTTGAGCTCAGCACTAATACTTCTATAAAGCCATGACAGCAACAGCCTGGATGTTAGCAATAACTAAGGATTGTTAGTGTTGTGACAACTGTTTCAGAGCAGAAGTCTGGTTTAGGTGGTAGAGGGGCATAGATGGTGCTGCTTGTCAAGTGTATATAAACAAAGTTTAGAAGAAAAGTGGTTGTCTGGTAGATACGTGGGGGATCTGTAGCACGTCAGTGCTGGAAAACAGGTCACTACCCTTGCAACAGAATATTGGATTCCTCAGAAGGTTAAATGGTGCAAACACTTTAGGCTGTGAATAACATTACTTAAAGGGTATTCATAACTAACAGAAAATTTAATCTCAGTTCTTCTCATTTTACCTTAATAATAAAATCCAAGACGACGTCAATGTTCCCTGAATGAAGAAACTGCATTACATGTAACTACTTCCTGCTATCGCTTTCTTGCCCAGAATTTTGCTGAGAGAGGTAACACGCATCCTTTAGGTCTGTAATATTTGTAGAGTCACTCTGTTCTGAAAGGACCCTGACAAACAATTACTACAGCAGCGGAATATTTTCATATCTACTGTTCTGCCACCAGGAAGCTGCATTTGACCTCTGAGTGTTCCTGCTTCACTGTTACTGTCTGGAAAAATAAACAAGTATTGAGTTTTGTATGGTGAGGACCAAAGACCTCTCACAGACATTAAGGAAGAGGGTCAAGTCAGCAGAGAAGAGATGTTACAGAGTCCTGTATTAATTGTACATTGTTAGGTTTGTGGAATTCAGTCTTAATGACACTATGGCTGCCTGATGACTTACACACTGTGGCGTTTGGCAACGGCACACAAAACAGCTTACAGGAATGTGTTTATGTGAGTATTGATGCTCCTGCTGTCTCAGGTTGGAAAACAGACAGGGTTAGTCCATCAACGGCTTTGCAGAAATGAAATAACCTTGCAGTTTGGCTGGTATGGAACACCTGGAAAATAGCCCCTGCAGTTTGGCTGGTATGGAACACCTGGAAAATAGCCCCGATGACAGTCAGACAGCACTTGCAACACAGTCTTATTGCTAGAATATATACAAAAGATAGCATAATAAGAGCTGCAAAGATAATTCACATATACAAATCAGAAATTAAATTGTTCCTGTTGAGACAGTTTCATCTAATATGTCATAAGAGTGCATGTTATTTCCTAGGGATCAAAAAAAGTTTACTTCAACTGTTTACTTTCGCTAACAAGAAAGATGATAATTTCTCACTCTCAGAATCGGACTCAGATCATCATCCTGTTACAGCAAATAAGAACCGAACCAGAAGTCCAGATCTCAGCCTGAAGAAAAAGGGTGGCCACGAACCTGAGAAGGCATCAAATCTTGTCTGGCAGGAACATAAGGAACAAAAACAGGAGGAGAAGAAACGTGCCAAGGCGAGCCCGGAGTCACAGGCAACGTACGGTGGCACAGTGCTGCCCCAAAGACAGCCAGCGTGGGCGGAGAGAGCTCAGGACTTTTTTAGCGCCAGAGAGTGTTATAAAGCATCCATGTAAAAGCAAATGAGAGTCACCAGAGTATGGGCACCCTGTCTGAGAAGACAGAAGGTTTACTAGCATAGGGCAGCTTGTGCTGGAAAGGCTCCTGGGCCCAAACACATGCTCTGGCTTGTTTAGTTTACAAATCTAGACACTGCCAAAGTTTTGCATCTCAGCTGGTAACTGCTTTATTTCTTCCTCTCTAATTGTATCCTCCATGCCCCTTCTTCCAAGGAATTTACACTGCCTAAACCCCTATTTGTAAATTCCACTGATTTTAACCAGAACTGGACATCTATGTACCTTGAAGAGGAAAGAATGAGAAGAATTTGGTGCTTATGGAAGCAGAGCAAGAGGTCAGCGGGACTATATTCTAGGAAAAACAGAACAGAAGGCTTGGGCTACGACTTGCCACGGTTTGAGGTTCAGAAGTCCAGTGAGGAGGTCTGAAGGGGTCCCACCCAAGGCAGTACTTTCTTGCACCGAACGAAGCCCTTGGGCTGCCATACCTTATAGCCAAGAATAAAATCCCTCCTCTGACTCACATGAATATTTATCCAATATACAGACTGTGCAGCAAACGTTAGGTTTTGTCTATCTTCCTTTTTCTGACTTACACAACTGGAACAATTTCAGGGGTAGAGAGAGAGGGACCTCCGAGACCTCTCTCAGCGTGCGTATTGCTGAAGAGTTACCCTGGGAAGCGGTGGACTGAGAACAAAATCCTGGCTTCCAAACAGACCCTTGTCGTTTATGAGTTTGGGTCTCACATACCAGGCAATTGCTCTAACAAACGCACTGTTAGGAAACGCAGCAGAGACGGGGGGTGTAAGTTCTTCGTCCATCTACAAGAACTGAACATGAAGACAAGTGCTGGGGGCAAAGGACCTGGTCCCTCCGGGATCAGGTCATCCAGAGAAGGATGCCAGGGGCCTCCTGGTGACTTCAGGTGCTAAACAGTGCAAGACTGCTTCCAGGACTTACTGATACCGAATCCGTCCACTGGCAGAAAAACACACAACTTTTGATTTTCACTAGTGGACTGTCAGTATCTCCAGAGCAGGGTTTGTGTGTTTGAGAAGGTTTTCCTGGAGTTAAGAACCTAAAATGGCAGGTAGACCATTTTACCATTTCTTTTGTGCTACTGTACACCTCTGCATGCCTCCTTCCTGAAGGAGAGGGTTTTATACATGCCTGTATAAAACACAGGCACAGAAATCAGTTCCTCCACCAAAAAGAGCTGCAGGAAGCCTAAAAATTATCATTTCCCAAATTATTATTATTTTTTTTAATTTATGGCACACACAGGAGAGCCATTGGCTCATGGTGTGCCAAATGTGAGAAAAAATGTTCACATTTTAAAAGCTAGGGTTAATAATAACTGAATAACCACTAAAGAATGCTGGATTATTCATTTCTTAAAGTCTTCCAAAACTTCTAGGAAGACATAACTGAAACCACTTGACTGAATCCTTAAATACAGCAGTCCCTAACCATACTGCTGCAGAGCCTGTGAAGACTACAAAGAAAGAGGCCAGGTTTTAAGGTCTCTTATGAACTTAAGATTTATGAAAACCTGCATTTTCAAAAAGGAGCAACGTTGAGCCTACATGAAATCGGAGAATTTCTTTAAAACTGTAGTTTAGAACTCCTTGAGAACTTTTAAAGAAAAGTAGGTGTTTTCAGATGCCAATTGTTTTGTACTGGATGGGGGAAAAAAATATTAGAATATGGTTTAGTGATATATAAAATCAGTTATGGAAACAGAGTTCCAGCAGTCCCCATCCTGCCTGTCCACATGACAAGAAACTGCATATTAATCACATGAAGGCTTATGTCGAGTCATAGGATGGGACTGCCATTGCCTTGTGATGGTATTTGCAAGCAATGCCTTCCTTGATGGAATGTTCTCCTGCATGACTTTGAATGTGTTATATTTTTTCTCTCACATTTTGCATTTTTTATGGTGTCATCTTTGAATCTTTTGGAGAAAAAACATATTTTATTTCCCTCTTCTTTATTCAGCATGTTGCTGCTTTCTAATCAGCCTGAAATTATTTCCTCTGATCCACTTCCTCACTCATGCAGCTGAGTCTTGTTTGCTTGCTTGTTTCTGCAGCTGCAAAAAACAAATACAAATTTTTTCCACTGTAAAAGCACAGCTATGGGAAGTTGGGGGGAGACACATATTACTTCTAGCAACTCCTGCATAAATGGTAGCAATACAATACAAGTTCTCAGCATTAAGGAAACTGGATACACTTCTATTTCTGCCCAAATTCATAACAGCCCAATTCTCAGGACTACAAAGTGCAAGTGAATATGGATTAGGCTTTTGAGGCAGGAATAATTAATTGTGTAAATACAACACGGGAAACAGCCAGTGAATTAAACTGCAACAAGGAACATTCAGGATGGAAAAACATCTTGTGAGGAACAGTATGGACTAGAAGACCACTTGAGATTTCTTCCAGCCCTGCGATCCTATAATCCCTCATTTCCCAGAATTTAGTTATTAATAAAATCATTACTATTGCTTACTTGGCCTTAGAGGCCTCCTCCCACAGCTGCTTACTCAAGCACAGTCTGGTCACACACATCTGTGTGGCAATTATGGGAGTAATTGTACCGGCAGGAGCCCGAAGGGCAGGGTGATTATAACTTGAGTGAGTAGACATCGGCAGTCTGGCTGAAACTCCAGCCTCCTCTCCTGCCCTCCCAAGCTTTTTATTTTGATGTGCTGAATGTGTTCTATAAAAATCCATTACTCTCATCCTCTAAATCAGAAGCTTCACCTCAGCCACCACCTTAGCGTGCTACAGTACAATTCAAAAGAAAGGATTAAGCAGATAGTTTGACTTTGCGCTTTATCTCCTAACTTAAGGGCAGGTGGTCTCCCAAAACCAGACCTCAATCAGCCTTGCAGAAAATTTAACCCAGGCCTGAAGTTAGCCTGCTGCCTCCAAAAGCTGTAGCAGGTTGCCTGTAGTATTACCCTCGGCTGTACTGCGCGAGTGCTGTCTGCATCCTCGCACACTGTATTTTTTTTTAAAGCTTCTTGTCTTGTAAAGGTAAACAGCAAATTCCAGCTGACATCACAATTCAAAGTCGGCTTTTTGTGTGGCTGGAGTGAATCCCACCATCATGTGTCACAGGCTCCCTGTAACCTCAAATCTCCGTATGGAGCTGTCGGGGCAGCTGGTGATGGTCGTTGGCCAGCCAGTGCTCTGTTGAGGTGCTTGGAGGGTTAAGTGGCCATAACTTACGTTATTTTCTCATAACTGCTTTCAGAATTTATGAATCTTGATAGAGAGCTTCAGCAGTTAAGGCAAATGGAGAGGTGCCCGAAGGAACATTCACTTTGAAAATAGCATCTGTAATGGTTTGTAAACTTCCATGCACGAGGCAGGGAGGTCCCTTATAATTTTTGACTGTGATTGCTCTCAAGTCTTAAAGTGTGGCACAAATTCAAACGATAGAACCGCACCAATGATGAGATCAGTTCTATATTTATTTGCGAGCATTCTTGTACTCTATCTGAGAATACTCGTTCATTAAAAAAAAAAAATAAAATCCATCTTATAACATTTTTAAAACTTAAAGCCTACTTTGTACCTTCGCCACTGTATCTTAGGTAACCTGTCTCCTGTAGTTTGACTGCCCTTCACTTTTATTTTGGCCAAAATGCTTTATTTCTTATGCTTTTAAACAGATTGTTTGTGTCATAAGTACAAAGATACAAACTGATTACTGGAAAAGAAACCGTGATTTTGCCATGGAAACAAATAGTGTCTTTTTGTTTCATGGAAAAATTATGTATAATAATTCACCTTTCAGAATAGGCTAAGAAACATGCTAAGCATGTTGAAAGATTCATCTAAATCTCAGAAGCTCTAGTCCAGAGTTTTTACAGTAGACATGTTAAATTATTTTTTAAAATTTATTATAGAAAGATTTATAAGAAGAATCAGCAACTGAAGGACCAAATCTTACAAAGATAAAGCATCAGATTTAAACTCAAGCAAACAGGTTGGTTAAATGCAAGACATATTTGAAATAAGACATAAGTAGCATCTATCTATGGCCAAAATTGCAACCCTAACACTTTTGTTTATTTGCTTTCTGCTCTTGAAAATAGACAAATTCTGTAGCTGCTTATGTTTGTTTTTCCTTTGGTATTTCCCAGTTCTCTACATTTCTGCTTCTTAGCGCGTCTAGAAATGCCTCAGCATTAACAGATCTGAGCAGTTCAGAATGTAACTAACACAAAAGACAAATTAGTGTTCCTCCAAACATCTGAGGACTTGCTGAAGTAGATGCAGTCTGAAATCTGTTCATGTACATGTGCAAGAGAGGGTTTCTCACAGTGGATTTTTTTATCACAGGTATAGGAGCAAATAAAACTCTCCCTCATTTTTTTGTTGTTTTGGGGGCTGGGGGTGGTTTTTTTTTTAGTTTTTAGGGCAGTTATTAGAGTGTGGGAGACCTGGGTTCATTTCCTTCCTATATGTAGCATGAAGTTGAAGGGATTCTACTGCTCATTGCGTGCCCCCTGAAAGATGCCTGAAGTATTAGCCAGAGCAAACTGGAAAATAACGCTTGCTGAAACCATCCCATTTTTTCAGAAACATTCAGAAGTTCTTGGCTAAGAAATTAATCCTCTAAGGCAGTTGTTCAGTACTCATGGGAGAAGAAAACCTGCTCTCTAGCCTGTGTTCCCATGGCAGTATTTTATTCTGTGAAAGGTTTGCATGTTATCTTTATTGAAAGGACTGCATCTAAGGCCTTTCTTTTTCCAGAGAGTTTCCCAAATACTTGACACAAGAGGTTCTTATCCTCTCTGGATCAGTAAGAGTCCAGTGTGGACTAGTTCGTGGTGGACTAGTGCCAAGAGAAGGGGAACACAACCTTCCTGACCAGCCCTGCCGCCTCCTTCGGCCAACACCCCTACAATAAACCCTAGACAGAAACAGGAGTGTGAGATAGCGGAGAGGAAGGAAACCAGCTTGGCTTTCCCATAGATGAACTACTGAACTTGCTTATAGAGGAGACAGAGTAGGGAAGAGGGGGCAGGACTGTAAGAGCTTCTCATCCTCCCACAAACTCTTTAAAATAAAAGAGTGATCCCTGCTTCTTTCAAGCTTGTATGGACTATTTTAAGGAGAAAGAGGCATGATAAAGTAGTTAAGACCTTTATGTGACCCTTAGTAAGTCATCAAGGACACAGACATAGTGTCCTTCAAGTGGAATTCAAGACATAGTCTTATTTTTTTAGTATTTTCCAGCTGTCTACTACTGGGGTGCAATCTCTGAGACTGGAGCCCTCCCTGGGATGGCAAGCTCTCCCACACACTGCTTAGTGAACACATGGTTGTGAGCACTACTACGCTGCCAGCTAAAAAGCAGATATTGCAATGATGTCCGTAATAGCAGCTATGCCCCTGTTTTTTTAATCTAGTCTTTAAATTTGAATCAGGGCAGCAGTCCTGTTCACCGACATTCATATCCTACTGGAACAGAACATGACATTGGTCAATGGGGAAATAAAAGCAAACTTAAAATGTTTTGCCTTTCCTTCATTACCATTCCTAGACTTAGAGATTTAAAAACAAATCCACACACAGTTTACAAGCAGGCCAGTAATTCCACTTTGCAATTGTTTCAGAACTCTGACAGAACCTAAACCTCTGGGTTACAGGCAGTATAGGAATGTCGGTGTTCTCTGGAGGTGCACAAAGTTTCATGTGGGAAGTTTGGGGGGGAAGTCCTGGGTTACAGTGGTGTTAATGTAAACATGAGGGAACATTCTCAAGTGACAATTTATACAATTCTGTCTCTATGAGTGCATCTGTCTGCCATCTGGGATATACCTCCTGTCTTATTTATGATCACTGGTAGACACAATTCTGGTTTGGCACAAAGAACAAAATTGTGTGGCAAAGTTGTTCTACATCACGTTTTTAAAGAGGCATATAGTATAATGTGCTATGTTTCCCCAGGAGTTCAGTACTCATAGCTGTCTGGACCAAAAGGCTATTAGGCAGGGACGGTTAGGCTAACAGCCCTGTAGTTCACAGCACTTTGCAGTGCACTGTTGATTATAATCAAGTCATCTTGGGGCTGAACATCACAAATGTGCCACTTGGAGTTAGGTTTAACAGAGTCAGATGCAATTTACAACAAGCAGCCTAATACTAATGACTCTGTTAAATGCTTACTAAGATGCCAAAGGCAGAAATCCCTCATCCATCTCCCAGCATCTTAAAATGGGAATGCTAACCAAGAGGGGAACCTGGAAACACACAAGATGTGATAGTCTGGCTCCAGTGCAGCTATTTAAGTAACAGCGATCAGCCCTTTTTCCTTAGCCTGAATACTTTAATTATTATCATTTTCAATGGGTCAAAAGTCCTTAGGATCATTTCACCCATCATGCTGAGGCCAGAAGACGACATCTGATCATAACTTACACCGTGGCTAAGGAGCTCCAACAAACCAACCAACCTATGGAATACAACAGCAGAGGAATTAAAGAATAGAAATAGAATTAATGCTGATAAACAGGCTGTGAAGGAAGGCAGATCTTATCAGACATATCTGATTTATTCTTTGACACAAGTAGTGCAACTGATAATCTATAAAAAGTCTGATTTACAAATACATCAGGCCATCCAGTTTGGGGTGGTTATACAAAGAAACCGATCCCCAAGAAAGTAACAGCTCTACTGTTTCTTAAAATTCAGCTAGTCTGGTCTCTAGGCTCTAAGAATTCACATTCAAATAACACCTCTAATTGCTTTAAACACAGCTTCTCAGTAGCAATTTTTCTTCATTTTTTAATCCTGTATTTGACCTCAAGTTTTTTTGTTTTCTCCTAGAAACTTAAATGTCACACAGGCTTGTTAGTCTTTCGGCTACCATAGTATGTCAAGCACATGGGTAGAAGACTGGGTAAAAGCTGACATTTTGCTAACCTACTTGTCGGGCAGTGACCAAACATATTCTATTTTTAATGATTCTCTACCTATCTCTTCCCACTGTTTTTACTTTTCCTTATTCTGTTTTTCTTTTATTACAGTTTGCATTTCTCTTGTTTCTTCACGCTCAGTTTTGTATTTTTTTCTTCTACTTTTCTCTTGCTCTCCCTTCACCCTTCTTTCTGCTCTGTTGTGCCCCATTTGTCAGTAAGGGCAGCTCCTATTACTATAATACAGCACAAAAATATTCCAAATGGTTCGGAACTTTATGAATATTTTGGTGTTACACCCAAACCTTAAAATGTATTACCGGAGAAGAATAAGACAGACTAAACCCAAATGACTTTTAAAAAGCACTGCTGTAGAAACTGAAATTGTAGATCAGCGTGAACTCATAATTACCAGTTACAAACAGATAAAATAAGACAGATAGGAAGAGTTCAAACAGCAATTTTTTGAATGTCTTACATAACCACTGAATTTTCCAGTGGCTGCACAAGAATTACACCTCACAGTGACTAGAAAATATAAACTCAATGGTACCGTTGGGACATCAGGTCAAACATACAAGTCGTGACTAGTACAAAGGGCTGATTTTCATACAATCCAAATTACATAACACTAAAATGCTTTTCTTTTGCTTAAAAGATCATGTTAGTGTCGTTGTTTCATGACTTTTAAAAGCTCGTCTCTCTGAAAGGGGCGAGTCTTAAAGAGCACACTGAATGCAATTCCCCATTTCATTTTTATGGATCACGTAACAAGGAGCAGTTTTCCTTGACTCTTCATGCTAAGTCTTAATAATTTGGGGACCTAAAGCTGCTTACTTCTAGTTCACACAGGGCTCTGAACTCCCTATTACTAATTTTTACATACCAAAAAAACCTGGGAAAGGGAGCTATTACCCTAGGGCAACTCAGCTGCTGCCTATTTGTCCAGGTGCAGCAAAGGCAGGCTGCTCCCTATAGGAAAGCAAGACTCCAGGTTCAGCCACGAGTTCAGACGGCCACATGGTAACCACTATGGACAAGTGCGCAGCCATGAAGCACGTCCAGAATCACACCGGGAAGTCCCGTCAGGAAGCCAGGACGAAGACCAGGTCTGGAGACAGCGAGCAGGTAAACTGAAGTCCAGTGAGCTCCAGCCAAGTACACAGATACAGACAAGTCTGCGGCCAAGACGGAAAGTCCAGCGTCTGGGCCAGGGTCAGGATCCAGAGCAGGGAAGCAGGTGGGCAGGCGTGGGCATGGCTGAATCCCTTGGTTCCCACCTGAACTGCGTGAGAGCTTTGCCACGAAGCCAGCCCCCAAGGCAAGGAGAGGGGACCTCTGCTGAGTCTTGTCTGATCCTCCGCACAGCTCCCATCGGTGAGCTGGGCATGAATGGAGTCAGTAAATTCCCAGAACAGGGGGAGCATGCTCGGGGCCCTGACACTCTTAATTGCATATGGAGACAATTTTATAGGCAGATCTAAAGGACACTCCAATTTATAAAGCACAGCAATGTCAATCTAAGGAAGGATAAGACTCCATAGTTGGGAGCTAAGGGGCAGCCAGCATTCATGTAGTGCCTGAATTTTCATTGAATAACAGCCTATATCAGGTGTGAACTGAAGCTGAAAATGTAGGGCTAACAATGCTGAAATTTTCAATCGAAATGTAGGCTTTGCAAGCCTGTAAAGTGTCTTGCTATGTATGTGAGTTGTTAGGCACTTTAAGAGTGATTCCATTCAGCAGTCACTTACAAGAGAACACTTGTATTGATTCCCACAGGACATATTTCAAGAGCAGATCATCAGGATGTGCAACCTGTACAGTTTAAAAACATAACTTATGCCAATGGTGCAGTTAACATATATAACTGTACACTACAGAAGGACTGGTAGAGTTCATCAGCATGAGAAACCTGTGAAAAATACACCCTCAGTTAGGAAAACAGTCTGACTTTGGGCTTGTGACTCCCATGAATTAGCATTTGAGTCTAATAGTTGGAGGAAACATTATTCATACTGTCAGGATTTAGTCCTTTCATCTGAATTCTGATTAGCCTAATTAGCTATAGAATGTGGGTAGTTTCAAAAATTGTGTAGATTGCTGGAGACTGAGAATAAGCACCCAAAAATTCATTGTGGAAAAAGAACATCCAGAGTCTCTCAGTAAAAAACAACCACCAGCAAAATGAAAGAGCAAGAGGTTGGGAGACTGCTGCACGTGATGGTTGACAGCACTGTTTCACAAGGAAATCCATGGCCGAATTAGGTAGGATCTATTCCTTCATAACTAATTTCATCACCATTGTGAATTTTTTTCATTTTTCGTCCTGCCTCTGGAAAGCAAAACAGTGAGCCCTAGCAGTGAAAAAAGGGTTAAAAACTTTCAGGAAAACAGGACAACCAGATTAGGGGCCGATTTGAAGCCTGCAGTTGACTCAGAGGTACAGGGGGAGGAGATAAAGAAAAATGGAGAGGAGCCAAGGAGCAAGAGAAACCTGCTTTCTTTTCTGTCCCCCACAATTCTTACACACTGGAAGTGCCCCTAGACTAAGCCACCTGCATAAGCAGTGTTCCACAAACAAGAAGCCGGTATCTCATCCTTGCCACAAAGATGTTCAAAAGCACAGTCAGACATTGTCAACGGAGCGGCAACATCTAATCATCAAGATGTCTGCCTAAATTTGCAAGGTGGGAAATGAAAGTAATTATGGCATATGAACAAGGCTGATTTTGTGTGCAAAGGAATGTTAATTTTTCTAATTTGGCATAACTGAGGAAGCACGTTAAAAGCCAGTGAGATAAAACGAGCAGCTAGAGAATCTCCTGAAGTAGATAGTTTACTTCTGCAGAAGGTTACTCTCTGGTTGGTGCCGATTCAGAAAAACCGCAGAAAGGCTGGAAGCGACCTCCGGAGCTCAGCCAGTCCGGCCGGCCGCACCAAGCAGGCCGACCTCCCGGGCGAAGCCAGGTTGGCAGGGCCTTGCCCTGCTGGGTCTTGGAGGCCTCCAAGGGAGAGGTTCTACCAGCTCTCTGGTCAGTCTGGTCCAGTGCTTAACCACTCTCGCCATGACGTTTTTCCCCCTTCCTCTTTCGTTTCCATACGTAGATATGTCTTTTGTCTGCACCTGCATCCACATTCCCCTCTTCTCTGTCCTGACAGAGGTTTCTGCCAGCCATTATGCTAAATGCCAAGGTGACAATGGGTATACCCAAGTGCTGAGGAAATGAAATCTGTAGGAGAGGGCAGCTGGGGGATGTCTTCTTACCACCTATTGCAAGTCCTAGAATAGAGCTCGCTCTTCTCCATGCACAAGAGTTTTGTAGGCCACATAGCTTATTGCTTAAATAAAAGTATCGTTGAAAGGATTAAGAATAGCTGAGCTGAATTGCAAAAAAAAAAAAGTTAGACCAGGTCCATAGCAGCCATATTTACAGCAATGCCAGCATTTTAACATTTAAAGAATGACAAAATTATGATTTCTCTACCATTTCAATATGTCAAACATTATGACTTTTTCTTTACAAGAAGAAAAAAGTTATTCAAGATTAAAGCGTTGTGATGAGAAAGAGAAATGACCTTTTAATATTTTAAGTGACATAACCAAAACCTTTCAGAAAGGCAAGACAAGTTACATTCTGTTTCCTCACTTTATGTAAAAAAATGAGATATTTATAATCTAAAGCAACTGCCTGTTTGTCAACCATCTACAGCTTAGGAAGGGACAACTGTGTGAATTTAGCCCAAGCATGTCAAATATAAACAAGTGGGTGAACTTTTAAGCTTATTTAACTTATCCACAGTAGGCAGCACCTTCTTTTCTGCTACCGTATGTTTTTCCCCTGCCTTTCCCCCAAAGTCTGCTGTCCCTTTTCCCTATCCAAACAAACAAAAATGTTGTTTAAAGTAGTATCATAATATACTTGTGCACTGACAGGCTTGCTTGCCTGCAAATCCACAGCAGACACACACACAGAAGAGCCAAGATCCTGCACACGCACTCTCCTGACTTTGTTCTTGTTTGAAATGGAACATTTCTTTTTAAAAGACATTATTGGTTTTATTTATTTTCCTTCAGACAAATATAAAACAGAAGTTTCTCCACAGCTGGAGGTAGACTGATGCAATAAAAATTGTACTGAGGGATTAGCATAAGGGTATCTGTATGTTAATCACTGCAGTGATTGTCAGTCTTGCAGACATACGCGGACTGTATTTTCACAGGAACGTTTCTCTAAGGATTTACTATTGTCACTGGAATAATAATACATTTAGAGCTGTTTATAAGCAGCATATGGCCAAGGTTTAAGGTACGTTACTTTTAATGAGCACCTTGTCTTCCTTTATTTACTAGATTGAAAGATCTGGTATCAGCATATTCTGGAAGAGGGAATACTTTCAGAAATGAAACTATTTCCAAAGTAGCTTGGCATGCACAGATGAGCTGCTTTGCCATTACTCCCAGTGCATTGCAACTACATTGCTTCTGATTTGGAAACATCTTGTACCTGACCAGATCAAAATGAACTCAGGGTAAGATCCTGTGAGGTCATGTGTATTTGCAACTGACTGAGCCAGGTCTCCTAAAAACCTCTTGGCTACTACAACTGACCATGGTTTGCAATCTCTTATTACAGTATACTTTGGATTTGCATCACTTGTAAAACACAAGAAGCCAGCTTCAGCGCTAGAATATATGCAGATTAATGCTTCCTTTTAGATCAGATGGATGGAGCTGAAAATCCAGGAAGAAATTTGCATAAGAGAACAAAAAAAGCAATGATAAAGTGGAGCAGAATATTTCAGCCTATCAATAACATTTTGAGTTGGTTGTTTGAAGAGTTTCAGAAGGCTTTTTAGGCAATTCATGAACACAGGGCACTAATAGGCCTAATCCCCTTGACCAGACTCACTTGGGACCTCCACCCACACAAGCTCTGCAGATTGGCCCAGGAACTCCCGTCTAAGCTCAGGCTTGGTCCTTCAGTTCTAGACTGAGCTATGTTGCTTTTGTAGGTGAAAAGCATAACTTAAACTGCTAATGCTGACAGGCTGCAGGTAAGTAGTTGTGGATGATGGTCCAAAATTGAACTTTTGAATTCTTAGACAGGAACCTGCTAGCTGCAACTGATACAAGCTGGTTGTAAATGTTGGTAACAACTGAACTAAACCAAAGCAGGACATTCTGAATCCTCCGATTAATGAAGAGACAAAACCACCTGCACGTAGACTATATAGGTTCTAGTGAACGTAGCTCTACAGGGGAACGGAGTGTGTGCATAGTCATCAAATGGAGTAAGAGGTCTCTTCTCTTTTTTTTTGTTAAACCCCAGATCCACTATGGGCCGTTGTTTACTTTGCCTATGACACCTGTAGTTGTACATATCCTCTTTGTTTCTGGCACCGTCTCCTGGATGCACTTCAGACCCGTTAACTTGTGTTCAGCCCTGCCTCTTTTTTATTCTTCATCTCTGGCTGCACCTCCTCCTCCTCCTGACTGGGATCCCTGAGGGGACAGTGGACCTGAGGAGTCACCCCGTTTTGGCAGAGCTTTGCTATGACGCACCCTGCCTAGATGTGGGGGGGGGCTGCACCCCCCCTTGGGGAGAGTAGTACCCCTACCTGCACTGCAGTCACCCTCTGCTACTGCTGCTCCTGCCTCACGGAGCAGTCCTGCTCTGGCTGCGTTTTGGTGGTACCTCAGAACAACAGACCCGTCTAGACTGCTGGGCACAATGAACATTGACTAAACTTGCTGTGCTCCTAGAAATCAATTCCTTGCCATTTCTAAGCGCAGCCCAGCCCACAGAAGGTCCAATATATTTTTGAGTACTTGCTTTGTTTTAACCTTTGGAGTAGAACTACTGAATTTGGAAAGAAATTAGAGGAGAAAGTAAAAAAAAAAAAGTAGAAGTGAAAACCAAGGGAAATAAAAATGAGGGACCTAGACTTTTCTGAGCAGAGTGGAGCATTCAGAGCTGCCTGCTCGGTGCTCAAGGGACTCAACATTCTCTGCCACGATGTGCCAGGTTAGCAGGGGGTAGGAGGAAGACTCAAGAGTCACCAGGAACATTTTGTCAAAGCAGAGAAGAAATGGAACAAAAACTGGAAAAGTTTGTCAATGGAGCAATAGAAATGCAACAATATGTGGAAGTACAGCAGTTTCCCATCATTTATGGGCAAACTAACAGTAAGAATCTCAGCTTAAACCAGCTGCAAGACAAGGGGAGAAAAAAGTATCAGTGGTTAGTCAGACTGTGAACCACCGGTTTGAAGAAGTTAGAGAAGAGGCACATACAATGCTAAGATGTATCAGGCAAACTATTTCCAGTTTTCCACTTTGAATGCTATTATGCAAGAGCTCATCCAGAATATTGCCTGTGATTCTGGCCACCCACTTCAAACTCATCTATTTTGAGTCAGATATAGTTAGCAACATAACAGGATCTCCGTTCTATTCTATTTTTAAAAAAAAAATACAGTGATATAACTCGTTCAAACTTAACAAGGTACAGGCTGAGAGAAAATTAAAATATAAGGGTAGTAAACAAGAGAAGGGAGAAGTTATTTGTGCCAGAACTTGATTCTGTCGGTGCAAGATCACTTGAACGTCAAATGGCAATCAGTAAGTTTAATCCAATAGTTAGAAGATCCTTTTATAATATAAAACAAATGGATGAACACAGGAAGACTGAAGGACATTCAGAGGACATATTAAGGAAACATCATATATCTTAAAGTATCGTACATCTTCCTCCTATTTTCACAGTTCCTTCTTCACATGCATCAGTTATTTTAATTCAATTATCTGGTCTTTTTAGCTCAGTGTACCTTTACTTTTTCCAATCTAATGCAGCAAAATATTCTTGTCCTTGCTGTATCAGAGAGAAATTGATACAAGACAGACAACACGTTTTAAAACCAAGAGAATTAATACTCAATATGGAGTATCGGTCCACTCCTTAATATAGGATCTGAAACATTCTTTTACATTCTACTGACTTTCTCAGACAGTATTCTTCAGAAAGACAAGCCGTATCCAACCCTTTGGTTAACAGAAGGGCCTCTGCATCACCTCCATCTTTATTACAAAAAAAAAATGCAACTGGGTAATAGATTAAAATAGAAACACAACTTCTAATAAAAGTAAACATTTTAATATACCTTCCAGTGCAGACTGAGGAGAGAACTACCCAAGGGGAAACAACTTTAAATTTCTGTGTATTTGAGAATGATTAAAGAAAACACCTTCTGAAACTTTGAGAAAATTATTAGGAGAGGAGGACAAGTGACTGAATGCCTTTGATCTTCTGTTTAAGTTCTCAGACAGTCTGTATGATAGGACAGGGTGCATGCTCCGCAAGCTTGCAGATGAGGCCAAGCTGGAAGGGCTTGGGAAGAGCAAGAAATACCGCTTCTCCAAGAGACAGGGCTGCCATTCAGAGGGACCATGACAACTGGAAGAGTGAGACATCATGAAACTTGAAGTTCAGATTGTTTGGGGAAACATATGGACAGGGAAGAATCCTAAATTTGTATGTACAGTTGTGGATTCTGAGCTGAGTATGACCCTTATGAAAGAGTTCTTGGGGTTTTAGTAAAACTTTGTGAAAACACCACAGTGCATCAATGTTTAGTCTTGGTCAAAAAGACAATCCAGTTTTAAGACCTGTTGGGGGGGAGGCAGTAAGCATAATGCCATTATGCAAATCCATATGGGATTTGTATCTTGACCTCTACATGTGTTTTGGCTCCTGAAGAAGGTTGTAGGAGGGGGAAAAAAGTGGTAAAAAGATAAAAACTATCAGAATATTGCGTTAATTTTGTCCATAAATAGCTAATAAAATGTGATTGTTTAGCCTGTGAAGAGAGGTGACCATGGAGAAAATATGCTAGAGACCTATAAAATCAAGCATGGCCTGCAGAGAGTATGAAGCTGTTCTCTGTCCCTTTCAGTAACAACAGGGAGCAGCAAAGGAGATTAGGTGCAACACTTTCAGAACAAAAAAAAATGAAAATGCTTCACAAAGGGTAGATTTAAGATATGTGGCTCCTTGCCACAAGAATTTATGAGTTTTTAGCGTTACTGTAGGTTTAAAAAGATTTTAAGATTTATGGTGTGGGGAAAAAAAAAGACACCAATGGCTACGAAACACAGAAGATGTTAATTGTGGTCAAAGAACAAAGGCAGCTAGATGACTCTTTGGAGTATACTTGTCTGCTGTTATGCTCCACCATAAGCACCTTCCACTGATCGCTGCTGCTGAGATACTGTGTTAGACGGACCTCTGATCAAACACAGCTACACTTGTCTAGTTCAGCTCTCAATCCTTGACAGACCCCGTGTTGTGATCCTCTTCCATTTTAAGTGAAACCGTAAAGATTACAACCTAGTCTTTTTGCTTCCCCGCGCACTCATTTCACTCAACGAAAGCCTAGGCATGTGTCCTGCATGTGCTAGAAGAGGTGCCTAACGTGGATAATCAACGCAGCAGGAGGCAGGGGGAAAGTGCAATGTGCAAGCGAAGATTAATTCAAATATAGCTGATGTGCTTGAACCCTCACTCCAGAATTAAACCCCAATTCAGGAGAACATTGGAAATTTGCTTAAATGTATTGTGACTCATTGATGTGAAATGGGAAAAATAGCATCTATTTTTCCCTTGATCTTTCCATTTTGGTTGTATTTTTGTAATACCTAACACAAAGGGAACACATCATTGTTTGAAGCTTCTAGTCCTAGCACTAGTGTCATTACCATTATTGTTAGATTGCAACTTTTAGCAATGAGAGCTTATAACCTAGAGTGCTGAATGCAAGCAACAGAGGAGGAGACTGTAATTCAGTTCAGACAATTATTTCACAAATGAGTTCCTTTCTAGCATCCCAGGTGTAACAAATCTATCTTTCAATGTGTCTTTTCTTTTAATTCCTACTGTCTAAGCCTGATTCCCCTTAGGAAACTTGGAGGGGGGGAGGTTTAATGTCTGTAGGAATATCTTACAAAGACAGAAATAGTTATGTTAAACAGCATTTTGGTATCCTTTAATATATTTACACTCTTCTTGCATCAATAATGAGTTCATTTGTCAACATAAGTCTTCGCTTTCCTCCCTCAAGCCAATAATACAGTTCAGAAAATCAAGCTATTGTATTTCTCTTGTGGCACACACACCATGTTTAACACTAAGAAAGGATGAGATTTTTTTCTGGAAAGTTTGCCAGGTTTTGGCTTCATCACATAATGTAAAGACTAATTATTTTTTTTTTTAACATAAACCCACAAGGCTTTTAGCAAAGGAAAAATATGTTAATAAATGTGGTAAGAAGAACTTTAATTATCAAACTAAATGCGCAGCTTGAAAATGCACAGGGGGTAGTAAATAGCCTTTTTTTAATAACAGGTTTTTTAAAAAATTGTGGACTCATTCAGTTTTTCTAGTATAGGTGTATCTAGATTTTCATTGGTTTTAGTTACAGTATCAATGGCTGCAGATAACAGTGTTCTGGTTTGTGGAGTAACAATCTGCTAATGCTACAAGTATTTCAGATCAGGGAGGAACATTCTGTAGCTATGTCATGCAAAGTCTTAAAAAGATGGTGATGTGCTCACAATTCAGTGTGAAAATCCAAAAGCCCTGCTTGCCTCCTGTGGAAGCAGAAACATCCCAGCAAGAATTCACATGGAGTCTTGCAAGAGATAAATACCAAGCCAGAGAAAAGAGGTTACTTTACCTTGAGACAAGAAGAGAAGGGAAACAGAACTTCATATAGGTAAGCACTACCAGATGCAGATGCGAGGTCTACAGAGGAAGACCACTCTGAGGCCCATTAGAGTTATGGTCTGTGTCCTTTGGGACATCAGGTATTTTGTATCTACTTGCCAACATTGACTACTTAATAAAAGCTCTTACTGTGCTGAGCAGGAGTTGTCTCAGTTAATTGAATGGAAACATGAGTTTATTGCTACTCCTGTGAGCACGTTCACATCTATTTCTGTTTCTGAAACCCTAACCCTGGATTTATACAGAAAGAAGAGATGGAACAGAGGTCAGGAGAAGTGAGTTTCATTGTGATTGAAAGATATAATAAATTGTAATTTACAATTCTTCATACTATTTCTAATTCATTGGGTTTATGCTCCATTTTTTTCCTCCAGTGATTATACTTTTCCCTAATCAAATGGTATCGATGTGGGAGTGTCCTGGTTTCAGCTGGGGTAGAGTTAATTGTCTTTCTAGTAGCTGGTACAGTGCTGTGTTTTGAGTTCAGTATGAGAAGAACATTGGGAACACACTGATGTTTTCAGCTGTTGCTAAGTCATGTTTAGTCTAGAGTCAAGGATTCTTCAGCTTCTCCTGCCCAGCCAGCGAGAAGGCTGGAGGGGCACAAGGAGTTGGGACAGGACACGGCCAGGGCAGTGACCCAAACTGGCCAGAGGGGTATTCCAGACCCTGGGACACCACATCAAGTAAATAAACTGGGGGTACTGGGGGTTGGGATCGCCCCTCCGGGACTGACTGGGTGTCGATCAGCAGCAGGTGGTGAGCAACTGCACTGTGCATCATTTGTGCATTCCAATCCTTTTAGTATTACTGTTGTCACTTTATT
Source organism: Elanus axillaris (assembly GCA_026212715.1). Lineage (NCBI taxonomy): Eukaryota > Metazoa > Chordata > Aves > Accipitriformes > Accipitridae > Elanus > Elanus axillaris. The sequence goes on along the minus strand of JANZLQ010000030.1, from coordinate 280,601 downwards.
AGTGTTATTATAAGTTTCTTCTTTTCTATTCTATTAAACCATTCTTATCTCAGCCCACAAGTTTTACTTCTTTTCCTGATTTTCTCCCCCATCCCACTGGGGGGGGCGGGGAGGGAGTGAGCAGCTGCCTGGTGTTTAGTTGCTGGCTGGGGTTGAACAACGGGGAGCTAAACCTATCACTACATACAAGTTCTTTGATCACTTATGTATGGTTTTTTCCTGCTCATATGATTTACCACATGCATTCTTGGAAATCAAATTCTTTTTTCAATATTAAGATTTCCCAAACTACAAGGAAACTCTGATCCTGAAAAGACATTTAGCACTTTTCCAGGTAGTGAACATCCTCCTGATTTCTGCTCAAACTTGAAGACTTTGGCTTCCATTTTTTTCCTTTTCAAATTAAAAATACAGGTTTGAAAAGATGTGAACATAACATGACTGAAGATAACAATCCTCAGATCTAAATCATGAAAGTATGCATTGCTTTTGAGAACTAACTGCATGTCAAGAAGGCTATTCTCCCTTCAAGAACATACAGCACCATCATTAGCTCTTAGCAACACAAGAGGCTTCCATCTTTTAATGCATTTAAACATTATGCCCAGTCCTGCAGTGCTTAATTACCCCTTTCTCATAAAAAAAAGTTGGTATTTTTTAGACACATCTCAGCCATCTGCAACCTTGACTCCCAAGAAAAGACAGAAGTAGGTGTGAAAACCCTTCCTTTTTTGTCCATTTGAAAGCACCTGCAGGACTCCAAGTATGAGATTTTTATCTGAGCAAGGATGAAAAAGTTCTAAGGGCAAAGTTACTTCAGAATTATTATAATGGCAAAAGGACCATTATGAAAATTGGAGCTAACTGCTCTGTATTTTGTAAGAAAATAACTCTCAAAAACAATTCAGGATTCACTTTTACATACCCCTCAAGTCCCTTTGATGTGCTAACTGAATCTATGACATCAGAGCTACCCAGACCCACATCTTATTAGTAGGAGGGGAACACAACAATTAAAACCAATTTAAAAGAGACCCCATAATACAAAATATTATCTACCTATCCAGAATAGGTTCTGACTCCCCTTCAGGGAAGCACTAATTTCCTTTTAATCTGTGCAAGACACTGGTCAGCTTCATAAAATGACTGCACAGCACAACAGACCAGGAATTTGGATCCTGGAGTGACTTTGAGAAGCCTCAAGAGAAGCCAAGGGAACTACTCAAGACTTAAGAATTGTGCTGAATTTTCCCCCAGAATTAAAAAAAAATTTTCCCCGAATTGCTTATGGTTTTTCAGCTGATGATCCTCAGAAGCAGTCAAACTTTTCAAAATCCCACTCTTGGATTTGGATCTTCCTGCTGAACGCAACACTTAATTTCTTCTGTATTTTATTTTCCCATGTAAATGAGCCTTTTCTTTTTCAAAACCGATTGTCAAAAGTGTATTTTCATTTTTAGATTCAGCCTCCTTATTCTGTTTGCATAAAAGCTAAAGGGCAGCCCCTGCTGGTTCCGTGACAGCTCATAAACCCACACAGGCCAGAGGTACGCCATATGTGCCCATATTCTAAAGCAGTCTGTTAATGCCCAACGGCATGGCAAATGGCAGAGAGAAGCCACCTCAGCCCCTGCCTCTCCCTGTCAGAAGCTGTACACCTTCCCCAAGCCTGGATCAGGATCCCATAGTCTCCAAGAATTCAGGAGCATTCTGATCTAACACACAAGTTAACCCTGCTTTTAGCAGGAGGTTGGACAAGGTTCCCCTATATTGTTCTAAGATAATATTCTTCCTGCCCTTCCTGCTTCCCCACTAAAAGCTCAGCCCCACACTGCTGCACCTACTCTCCTACCACCTATTCCCTGCTGCTGAAAACCAACACTTTATCTCTGTTCCTTCCCCCACCCCAGCCAAGACTTCCAGTCTTTCCCCTGTCTAGCACATACACCATCTCACCAGCTTCATTTTCCCACTCTGACACTATTTCTGTCCCATTCCTAAACATTGAACTACTGAGAGGAGAGCTCCTGACATCTGGCAATGCTCATGCAGGGACTGTGAAACACAGCAGAACAGATTCAATGGCTGAATAGCAAGAACACCAAGGACTTGACAATCACCTGGTTAAGGGAACCTGCACAAGTCATCTACCTGCACAGAAGCTCTAGTTCCAGAGATCAGAAACCCTACATAAGCAGCCAGGATCTGCTATTAGACACTTACAGTAGCCACAGACAGGCAAATTTTTGAGACAAGGTGAGAAACACAAAATATATTTAGGATAGTAAAATCTCACCCTGGAAATTGCTCTATTTTTCTTGGCCTATCTTTCTTTTTATATACTCCAATATATTTTGTTTTGTTTTAACATTTTAAATCTTCCTAAAGCTTTATTTTTAGGATATTATCACAGTTCCCACAACTTCCCTAAAATCTTCAGTGAAGCATGACCAATGTTTTTCCTCATTGGTGGTTACCAAGCACGTACCATGTGGGAAAAACTTCAGCCTGATGCTCACAAAGTCATGCATATCATTCACGTGATCCCCGGCAATGTCAGGCCTTATCAAACTTCAGCCACACAGTCCCCTGTGGGAAGTTCCCTTAGAAATTGTACAGAAACTGGGACAATAATCTCCTCTGAACAGATTTTCCATCATTTATATATCTGTGATACAGGGTCAGATATGGCTTTTAATCTTCAAGCAGTTTGACTTAACTCATGGGATTCCACAACTGTGAGCCCTTTCTCTCTACTGCACCACTTTAATATTTGAAGCACAAAATCCTTTTGAAGTTAGGATGCTTTTAGTTCTGCTTTTGCTTATCAAGGGACCTCATTAGTGTCAGTCTTCTAAGTTATCAACAGGCAAAGAGAAGCTCCACATGACTGTATTTTTTTGGCACACTGCATTGTACGTTTGTTATATAACCAAGATGCTTCCTAGCTTGAACCGATATGATTACAGAATCTTTAGTTTGGCACCGTCGCCTTCAGAACAGAACTTAAAGCCTTGCATGCTGTCCTAATATTCTTAGCACAAACAGGATGAGGAGCATGTGGTTTCCTATGGGCTTTCACATGAGTTCAAGTCTAACACAAAAAGCAAGCAGCAGAAGTAGAGAGTGGCCAAGTCTCTGGAGGGGAAGGTCCAAATCCACACTCCTTTTGCCAACCCATCCTGCCTTGTGGACCTTCAGAAGTACAAAAAGAAGAGACTGACCAATCGTGCACCTTGAAATGGAATCTAATTTTGTACAACTGCCCTCAGCTGCCAGGTAGGCTTAGGTATGGCAATCACTGCCCTTTAGCAGTTCTTCACAAGAGTAGAAACTCTCGTGTTTTTAATCAGACATCCATTTTTCTTAGGATACTACTTGCAAGTAACTACCAGAAACACTGCTCAGGTAGAACTTCATCTAGCTCCTGACCCCTCGCAAAGCAAACTCTTCTCAGAGTCAATACGTTATTGAAATTATGAATGATGCAATGATAAATTCACTTATAATAGAAAATCTTAAAAAGACTTTGATCTAAGCTGGTTTAGTGCAGGAACTCAAATATATTTTATTACAGAAGGGATGAGTCTCTTGCACCTTGCTTTGCAGCATCAGGTAAATGTGAAGAAAGGCTACCACCAGCAACTGAAAAAGTAATGTTCGCTATCCCCTCCAAAAATTCCTTTTCATCAAAAGCAGATCAGACCCACCGAGGGCACCTGGGGCCTTTCATTGCCTTAAGCCGGCTGGTGGCAGCCTGCACTCTCATAGCCAGCCTGAACCCCCCCTCCAGCCCCAAGTTTCTCATGCCACCCTATGCATGCTGCCAATCCCTCTCCCAGTTCCCTGTCCTGGCTCTACATGCCCTGGAACAGCCCGCTGACACCCCACAGCAATTATCTCTATATCAATCACTCCGTATCAAGATCCCAGCGAGCCCAGAGCTCTGCAAGGTCACACGTTGCTGGGAAGAGAGGCTGCGGCCAGAGGCCTGATAGGCCTTAATGGCCCTGACCAGCCTCACCCGAGGCCTCCACCCACACATCCTTTCCACAGGGCTCAGGAGACTTATTTAAGCTTAGTCCTGCCTGATCACTGTTGTGGGGTACTGATCTCCAGCTCAGTCACAGTTGTTCTTGGCCATGAACCCCAAAACTCTGGCCCATGACCCACAGGCTGACTTCCCAGTATGGACTCAGTCCTGCCTTGTCGCTGTGGTCCTGTCTGATGATTGTTGGACTATGTCTGGCCTTGGCTACTGTCACTGCACCTGGCCTGTAGATTGGCTTTTTGGCTTGACCTTGGCCCTGCCTCATTACTATGCATTTGCCTGAGGATCCAGACTCTCAGCTGAACTCCACAGCATCCATTTTCCTTGACCGCTTTGTTGGGTGCAGCAGGACAGGGCATTGGCTGGAGTGGTCCGTGCTTTGCTGATCATGTTTTCGTGTCCCTGAGGGGACAGCTGGCCTTTGCTGCTCCTTGGCAGTGGAAGGGTTTGTTTGTGGAAGGTGGAAGTCTCACCTGTGTCACCCTGATGCAATCTACTCTGAATCTACAGTTCTTGGGTTTTACCTGGTATCAGGCCACTCTTCCTTTGGCCATCACTGCCATCATCATCAGTTATGATCCTTTCCTCCAAACTACTTGAAACTAACTTCCAGTGCAGTATCTCTGCAAATATTATATTTATTCAGTCAAGCCATTTATGAATACTGACTAGGTTCCTACCTGAGGAAAGCCTTCTGTAACACCTTTCCCGATACATCTCTTCCAATCTGAGTTTAAGCCATGAATACAGCTTTCCAATAACCTGTATCTATCCCTCAATTCTCCACCTTTATGTTGTACTTTTTCCTTAACTCCATCTTGACAGCATCATGGAAGATTTTTAATAAAGCTGTAACATGTACTATCATATAGAAGAGCTAGCTTATTCCAAAATAATTCATTATTGAAAATGCCATGTTGTTATTTTTCACTGTGTTACTTTCTAGTTGCTTACAGAACTGTTTATCAGTTCCAGCAGCTTTTTGGGAACCAAACTCAGATTGTCTGGTGACAGCTCACCTGCATACACCACCCCACCTGTGTAACCACTCACCACCACCCCAGCCCCACACCACACCCCCCCCCAAAAAAATTGCTATGTCTAGTCTTCCAGAACCTCATTCATCCGTTCAACAGCTCTCAGAAAACTGAACTGATACTCTTGGACCAAATCTTCAAACTATCAGAAGCTGAATTTCATTTGTTTAGAATCATTTAAGTACTTTCCAACCTGTTCTCTTTCTATTCTAGTCTGAGCCTTTGTTACTTATATTAACCCAAGTTAAACTTTTTAGTTTAGACTAACACAGAAGAGATTTTAAACATGCTGGCCTTCTTAACATTATTTCTTATTAGTTTTTCACTTTATGTTTTTCTCTAGCACTGCCTTAGCTTTTCTGACTCTGTCCATAACCTCTCGTGCTTATACTTTCTCCTCATCTTTAGTAATTTGATTCATGTTATGCTTTCAGTTGGATTCCTGCTTCCTTATATTTTTATGTCTTGCTATAAAAACTCCTTTTCTGGGGCTCTAAGCTTTACATCTGACAGCGAAGGCTGGTAGTCAACAGCAAGCCAAGGGTGCAAGGAATTGAACTGAAATGGCACATCTGGTGAAGTGTTTTCTGCAACAACTCTTATTCCTCAGGAATTCAAGCATCCCACAGAAAAGCAGTCCACAGGTTCAGTGTAAGCCCAGGGCTTTCCTAAAAGCAACTTTTTTTTAAAATTTGGAAATAAATATTAGAAATAATCAGAGCTAAGTTTAAAAGAAAATCACAGGTTTTAATTTTTAAAAAACTCTATTTTAGAAAAACATTGTAGAATCAGAAAAGCGGGATATTTTCTTCCTTGTCTTTGAAAAGCTCCCTTTTACCTATTTGCGTTTAAACTGAAAGTTTAGGCTGTTTGGTTATCTTTGAACTCAGAAAAATTGCTTATCTTCTGTTCAGATTTGATGTATTCCATTACTTCCTCTGTTCTGAATCATCTAAATCCTTTCCTAGATTGTTTTTACACAGAAAAACAAGTAATCAATGCATAATTATTACTCATAGGGTATTACATGCTTCAGTGTTACAAATTGAGATTTTATTCTTTTTTGTTTGTTGGTTTAGAGTTGAGCCTAACAGTACAACCTAGCCATCTACAAATAACACTCAGAATATCTGCTGGCACTAAAGGTACTACAAGTTCTTTAAAACAACCTACTGCCTTATCCTTTCCTCTAGCCCAGAGTCACATTCTTTGGGTTAGACACTGCTTTGCATAAGAAATGTTTATACTTTGTTCTCGCTAGATAAACTTTCTATAATAAAGGCTCAACATTAAGCTCTAGCTAATATTTGCTAAAATACTTATCACAGATAAAGGTGTGGCTACATCCAATGTTGATCAAACAGCTTTTCAAAATGTACCCAAAGTTTTCCAGGAGCCTAATTACAATATATACCACACAATTCTAACCACTACTTCTAACTTTAATAAGGGAGACATACCACTTGCACAAAGAATGAGAGGATTGGGTTTTTTTTTTTTCTGAATTGGCTTTTTTTCTATTGCTATAAAAAAATATATAACAGCTATGTACACAGATATTTTAACACTTTTGGCAAATTATTATACCTCCAGCAATGCAATCTTTTCCTACGTTCTGCCCGTTTCTCCACAGTGGCCTGGGTATCAAGTACAGCACTCATTGCCATTACTGAAATTTAGGATTCAAGTGCCAAGGTAGATTTATTTAAATGGTGATTCTTCCTCCCAAAAAGGCATAGAGGCCTAAAACAGGTTCTAAACCTAAAATCTATAATGGCTTACCTGCAGCAGGAACATTCTGCTTTTGTCTTCAATTTTTATGACTGAAGCTATTGAAACAACTTATTTAACAAAACTAACACTGGAAACAGATCAGAGGCATAGACCAGATAAAGGAAGAGAAACAACAAAAGGTCTTTTTTTTTTTTTTTTTTTAAGTAGGGACTCATTGTGTAAGGAGTTGCAAAACTGAATACAGGATAACAGCTGAATGATAATTATCACCTCAGTTATACAATCATAGTATGGGAGAGCAGGTTTACACCTCTTTCAAATCATTTCTAGTATATTAATTATGCAAAAGGCTGTTTGCAAATGGAATTTCAATTCCTAAAATGTCAAATAGCAAGAAATCATTTGGGGAGCTAAATAATGACTTCTTTGCAAATGTCAAATTACTAAAAACAACACAACATTTTTCAGAAACCTTCTACTAACCAAGTCACTTAACCAGATAAAGATACTGGTTCAGGAAAAAAAAAAAAGTCTTTCAACTGCTAGTTACATTAGATAATTGCTAGCAAAATATGCCACTTCTCCTACACCAAATGTTTCTGACTATTCATGCTGAAGGCAGTGTATGCTCATTCAGAGAAAGACCATTTGGAAGAAGTAGTGATGTGAGAAGTAAATATCATACTTTTGACTTCACAGTCTACTGTAACACTGTTCTGATGGGAAAACAAGAAAACTTGTCACCAAAGTAATAATTTGGCATTAAATAGAATGAGCTCACTACACTGTATCAAAGAGTCAGTTCTGGTTTTATTTATTCCGTATCACCTTAGAACATATATTTACAGAATTTAATTCAATAAACTAAGTAGTCTTATGGAGGTTTTGATCTTCACTGCCTATGTGTTGTTCTGTTTATAGAGTTCTTGAATTTCTCTTGAACTTTAATCTTCCATGTCACACAATATGTCTGTATTTGCAATGGAGGCAATCCAAATTATGGTATGAGTGTGAAAGGGCACAAAGGAGAGCAAAATAAAATCATCCAACATTTATGCCATTGCTCTTAAGCAGCAGAAGGCAGAAGAATCTCTGTTGAAAAATTTCTGTGTAGAAGTTTTCATGGACTTTTGCACATTCATGTCAGACCACTAGGAAGAGAGATATTTTGCCATTTTTATATATGTGATTTTATTTTAATGGATAAGGTTAAGAATTTCAGAACCTGAACTAGAAGTATACAGAAAGGCATTATTTGTCTCATCTGTTACATGAGGTCATTCATTTATTTCAAAGAAACCTAGAGAGGAAACCTGCTAAACAGAAACTGAGGAAAGACACTATTCTAGCTATCAACAGCTAGATATTTGTTTAATATTTCTTCTTTTCCTGTGTTAGGTTATCTACCAAATTCAAGATTAAAAATATAATTTGTTTTACAATGTGATTATAATTGGATTAATTGTAATATGACTCAAGTATCAGAAGTTACCCACTCAAGTATCGCAGTTATAGATACAGAGGGACTCAAAATGACACATAATCTACTCCCCTACATTTTAGAAGATCAGGTGTATCTAAATAATTTGTACAGATATTGTCTAACCTTTTCTTATTAACTTACAGCAAAAGACATTCCAACACTTTTCTACAGTCCTGGTACCAGCTAGTTGTATCTCAATGATGAGAGAGTTTTACCTCTATCTAATCTTAGGTTTTTTTCCCCTCATAACTTGAATTTCCTCCAATCATTTCCCAAAGGGATATTTATACCCTTATGAAAACCATAGTTCCCATAACCATAGAGAAAGACTTTTGCAATCTCCCTCCTTGTCCTCCCCCAACAAAGGAACAAATCCCATTGCTTTTGTCTTTGGTCTTGCACCTGAGAAACATGTGTGAAAAAGAGTTTTAAACCTAGGCATGGTACTCCAATTTAGCTTCTCCCAATGCTGAGCAGACCAGAAGATAGGTGGGTTCTGGGGTCACTGCTGCTTTTACCCTTGGAGGAATTGCTCCAAAAGGCAGAGAAGCCCCCCAGTCAGACCAGTGACATATATTGGGCCTCTAGAGCTCTAAGCCCAATGCTAAAACGGTGAGAAGTGAGACTTCTAGCAGAATTTTGGCCCTGGCATGCTTTCATGGCACTTACCTGGCTGGAATCAGGAGGGCTAATACAGAGGGTTGTTGATGTCAGTCAACTACGAGAGGCAGAGGATGCCAAAAGTCTCTGAAGGTGGTGCTTTTCCCTGGTGGAGATCTTTTGGGATGTCCAGTAGCGAGAACCTCAGAGCAGAACTAGAGACTACAGTCTCTTCTGGGAATAAAGGTCTCCACACAAGTACCAAACCCAGAGACATAGTGGTTCTGAGGTTTAACACTCCCCTTTTAAATCAGAGGCTTAAGATGTAACTGGTGCAAACTGATTAAGGTGTTTATTGATTAATGAATACAATATGATGAAATTGGCAAAGAACAGCAAAACTATCAGTAATCAAATTAGCTAAATAGCATACCGTTAATATTAATTTGCGATTACAATTGTGCAGGCTATTATGTACTGCTATGAAACTAACTATTGTTCTTAAATCTAGTGAATCAGATAAAGAGACCCTATTGAATTAAAATTCTATAAGTATGAAGGTGCAAGTCTCTTTCTCCCCACACCAAGTCATATAGCCATAGGCCTGATAGAGAACCTAGTTGCTTGTCCCAGTGAACTTGGTATTTGCCAGTCAGATTAGCTATTGTTTCTAGGCATCCATACTGCTACTGTCAGAGAGTTGCCTTATGTTCGTTTTCTGATTATTTCATCCTTAATACTCCATTTTTTCTGAATTAGATGGACCTTCTCACAGCCCTTGCATCTCTTTTTCTCCATCCAAACTCCTCCTGAATTAACAGCCTGCCCCTAATTACCTTTTTTTTATTCCCTATTGATTTTGGTTTTGCTACATGCACACTCAAATTTGGCATTTCTGGGGTAGATGGCACCATTGCAGAAGATAACAATAGAAAATGGGGGAAGATACTACTACTACTACTGCTGCTAAAAATGGAAGGTGATAAAGATTCGGTAGGTCATGGCAAAGGAAGGTAGGTTAGGTAAAGATTAGAAAGGATTTTGAAACAGAAGATGGGTGGATAGTTGAGAAAGAAACAATGAATTTGCAAAGAATCGAAGGCTGGAACTCCTCAGTAAATATGAAGGTACACGCAAGGAGACATCAGTGGTAGGGAAGGTGGAGTCCCTTTCCCACCCCCTCTCCTGGAATTAAGGAATTCCTCTCCCAGGAATTAAGTGCAATTGCAGAGAAAGGGTGTGCAATACCAGCTTAAGTTTGGCTAGAATTTTGTGGATGCTGTTGGTTACGTGCTTTTTACTCATTATATATCTTGGAAACTTAAATCATACCGCTGAAGTATAGAGGAATCAAAGCTATGGATTCTGACAAGAAGAAATATGCTTTTTCCATATCTAAACACAGCAATAAAGAATAAGGTGCAAATATTGATTTGGTATATTGCTATCATTCTTTACTTAAGAGTGTTCACTGAGACAGCGATGTCAATAGTCAATGGTGTCACAGTGGTACAATGGTTATTGCTGTAGCATGGACTGTAGCTGACCTGGGGCTGAGACACATGCTCCAAAATAAAATCATTAGATATATATCCAGATCTAAATTTAGATGATGATGTTTATGAGCAAGCTTGAGGAATAAGTCTGGTAGAAGGACAGTTTAGCTGACTTCTTCTTATGAGCTAATAAACTGCTGGTGCATTTTACCACAAAATGGTATCTTGAAGCACAGCTGTGTGGGGAAAGAAACCATCCTGTATGTCAGGATCCAACCCAGCAGTAGATCTTTACCTCTTCTGGTCTAGGTTTTACTTTTTTTTTTTTTTTTCTCTGTTTTTTCTCACTGAAATGAGAAGTATGCTTGCACTAGGTAATTAAGAATCCAATACTTGGATTCTTAATCCTCCAACAGGAGGGAAGAATGTGGTTGTTGTTTAGAAATATAACAGAGATAAGAGCTAGGTTTTTATGGCAGAGACACAGATGCTCAAGTTAGGTTTAGACTCTGTAATTTGCTTTGCCACATGGCACACGGTGTACACTTACTCTTGAGATGCCCTCATTTTTCGGGTAGTAGAATCTGCATTCATTGGACATACATAAAGCGGGCTGTACAAACGAGCACATTCTGTTCTGCAGCCCAAAAGGCTTCTGCACATCATAGGTAAATCCTGTAACACTCAAACAACACTGTTTCCCCCTGTTCACTTTAAAGTTTCAGATTGTGGACTGAGGAACAAAAGGTGAATGTGCAAATACATTTAAAACAATGAATATGAAAAGAAGCCATACCCAGCAAACTCTCCGCTGGGAGAACAACATAAACAGCCAACACAAGTTGTAACATCATAGTGCTGCTTATAACTAACTGTTCCCAGGTGTTTTTACATCACCACAGTTAACTAACCCCTTCTGCATAGTATTTCATGGTTACAAAGAGCTCTTAGAGATGCTTGGTAATAGCTTTCAGTATGTTAAATAAGTGTAGCAGTTCCTTCTTAAATATCTGCTTTTCTAGAGAAGTGCACAAAGGAAGTTGTCAGAAAGGACTAGAAAGTGTCAGAAAGCTTTCATCAGTCTAATGGAGCCCATAAAGGATGGCAAAACAAAAATAATGGTGTACTTGCAAGCCTTCATCTCTAATGATGCTGAAATTTGAGACCATTTTATTTGTACACTTGGAAAAGTGGCATGAGAGTCCTACTGTCAATACTGCTCTTTCTTTTTAAGCTAAAGGGTTCTGTCCTTTCAAAGTTCTTAGGCACGTTGCTAGGCTGACAGCAAGGCATGTTCAAGGCCATTCATACAGGAGCAGAGCGGAGAGCTGTGCAGCGCAGAGGACTCACTGCAGAAGTGTGAAGAACACAGGGCTGGGTTTCAATGAAGAGACTGGGACCAGCTGAGCAGTCCCGGGCCGGGTCTGTAAGTGGGTGTGGGGGCAGAGGAGATGCGTGGAAGGCAGTCGGTAACAGCAGTCTAACCCTGCAAGTGACTGCAGAGCGAGGGCCAGGGAATCGGGGAGAGACTGGGGCTGACTGAGCAATGAATTGGGAACATCTGGAGGGGAAGAAAAGAATTAGGAGCTCCCAAGAAAGAAAAAGAGGATGAGCATTTCTAACGATACAAGCTAGGTCTCCTGTATCCTCATATAAGGACACGTTGCTGGGCAACACAGTTGGAAATAGAAGTGGAGGGAGGATTAGAAAGCAAGGACAAAAGGTAAGGTACACAGGAATGTCACAGTGTTCGCAGGCGCTGCTTCTGGTGTCCCCCACGGGGGTGACTCTGCACAGTCCCTTTATGTTATCTTGGGTCTTTCTTGGTTGCTCCACCCAAAAGGGGTTAATTCATTTAATACACAGGTTTTTCTTCTAGGCAGATACTACTCTAGACAGGTGGTCTCTCCCCATTTTAGTTCAAGTCAGGCAATTTTACAACATTCAGTCACATGGTGGTGTTAAGCAGACCATCCTGACAGAGGACATGTGTCCTCCTCCACAAGGTGGGATGGGAAGCAACCATTATGGTACTAGAAATGGCATAGACTGAAACAAAGATAAGGCTCCTTTTCCTGTGGAAAGCCTTATATTGTCAGTGTTGGCAGAGGCAGTTACGTGTGGCTGTGACCTGTGCGAGACAGATGAAGCAGGAGGGTGATGCTTTCCGGATTGGGCTGCTGATGGCATGCTGTCCAAGGAAGGGGAAGTTTTGTAAGACACGTTTTGCTTGGACGACACCAAACCACACATGTGGTAGGGTTATGCGGTTTGGGGGACGAGACAGAATATATTCTGAAGAAAAATTCTTGAACCACAAATAGCATAAGCACCAGCTGCTGTGGTGAATTGATCCACTTTCATTGGACCATTTCCCACTATTCATACCAGCAGTATGTCCAAATCTGCTGGGCGTTTGCTATAATCCCCTCATTTACAGAAGTCCTAAGCATTCACAGCTTCAGCTGGAGTTAGTGGGACTTGTGTGTATTATGTATGCATGTCTATGGAGTATGGTACAAATGTATACATAAACAGTGCTGCGTAATACAAAGTGCTCTGATACTTGGGCACAAAAACTCGACTGCATATGCAACATTACTGAACACTTTTGAAAAGCAGAGTTTGCAGCATTTGTACCTTTTTAACAAAAGGAGAAAGGAGGGGAAGGTTTATTCCCTTGTTCTCTTCTTTCTGTAGCATTATATAAAAAAGCTGAGTAGAAGCATTTAGTTACGGCTGTAAGAGGCTGGTAGAGATGCTCCTGTCCATTTAGGACTCAAGCAGGGCTTATGCAGAGAATCTGTGAATCAGTCTGTCCTTACTGAGGTCATCATTCTGTTCTTGAGAGGGTAGATGACCTCATAATCTACCTCTTGATCTCTTCCCTATCTCATTTAGGTGCAGTTTGAAACTAGTGCAAGACAAACCATTTCCATGAGTACATATTTTTCAAATATTGCCTTAAACAATATTCATTATTAATTGGAGGCTCATGTGCACAAAGTCCTCATATTCCATATATGCAGATGCCATCAGTAGAAAAGTGGCTAGGTAGGGGTTGACTCTCTTGAGGGACAAGAGGCCTTGCAGAGGGATGGACAACACCCTTAACAACATGCTTTAACTTTTGGTCAGCCCTGAACTGGTCAGGCAGTTGGCCTAGATCATCATTGTAGGTCCCTTACAACTGAAAAAGTAATTTCTATTCCTATTTCTATCCTATTCTATTCTATTCTGTTCTACTCTATTCTATTCTATAGACAATGATAGCCTACACAAAAGCCAGGGCTTTATGCTTGGGCTTGTTGCCCTTTGGGATTTGGGGCAGAAACAGTTGACCAAATGAGAAAATTGGAAAAATAAAGGGAGTTAAAATGCCCCATATTTGTAAACAAGCACTTCATGTGAAACTGAAACAATAATTACTAACTAGTTTTACATACCCTGAAATAAAAGCAATGGAAGAACCGAGAGTGTAAGGCAGAATATAGCTGTAGGTCCCAAGTCCTCTTCTTCAACCTTCAAATAATATTTTGCTGAAGACAAAGACCTCCCTGAAGAGGTTGATTTTAGCACCTGGAGTAAAAATATTTTAAGTATTGGCACATGAAAAAATAATTTCTTTTTCCTTCTCTCGTGAGCCTTGAAGGCAATTTTTTGTTTTGTGGCCTCTTTTTTTTTATTCTTGCTCACGTATATTTCCATTATGGTATAATTCAGCCAGATTAAAAAAAAAAAAAACAAAACAAAACAAAAAAACAACCCCAAACTACTTTGCCAGTTTCTTGTGCTGACGTTTTTCTCTGAAAAATCCCATTTATTTTTAGTAACTTTTCATCTACTGTGTACAAATATGGAAGAAAGTAAATGCCCTGACTGAGGGCAGACTAAAAAGCACCAGATGAAGGTAGAGTATGGCCACTCATCCATGGGCAGTACTTTCCTGAAAGATGCATACTTCTTGTAGGTATACAAAGCTGTAAGAAAGCAGTCATTAAAATGCTCCTAAATATTGACGTGAGGAAATGCAGCAGCAAGGGGATTAGGAGATTGGCTTTAAAGTGTAGGCTTGCAGCAAGAAGACAACTATGACTCACACATCTGCGCTGTGCTCAATGAATTTAGCACTGTAATCAACAGTATATACATTTGTCTCTTTTCCATCAGGTAAACCAGAAAAGGTTTAGTCACATTTTCCATTCATCTGCTTTTCAAATTCTGTAAGAGCAGTATGTCCCGCAGTTATTTTAGAATCAGCAGTGCTTCCTCTCAGTTCATGTTGAAGCAGGTTCCCAGTGAGTGCATTCTGGGGACATATTTTTTGCCTTGTCTGGGCTTCTGTGTGTAACTTTTAATTAAAATGTACAGAGCAGCTGGTTAAAATCCTACACTCCTTCTATATCGCTGCATTACTAATAGATAAGTACAAATAATAGTATTGTGTGCTTTAATCCTGATTTCCTAAGGAAGTTTATTTGAGTGAGTCTTCTGCTTCTCATTCAGCTCTAAATGCCTTTGATTCCTTTTTAGACTTGACTCAGCTTGACAGGGCAGTAGAGACGCAGCTGCTGCAAGCGTCACGGACCTTGAGGAGGGGTGAGAAGAGAGGAGCCCGCAAAATACGCTTAAAAACTTCTGTTTGAAAGGAAATAGGAAGTTACATTTTATTTTAATGAAATGGCTGAAAAGCTACGTAACTGTGTTTCCTTGCTTTTTATGGATTAGGCTTCTTTCTCTAATCAAAATAGAAACCTAAATAGGAGCTTGAGTTTCCACAAGTTGGCTAATTTGACATTTTGCTTGAAGAATTATTCCTAACCCTCTGAATTTTCTTCTTTTTTTTAAACCAATGTAAAATCTCTTTTGTCTGTTGTTGTTTCATTGATGATATACTGTTTAGAAATGACTACATGATGCTTGCCACATCAGTTCTGACCAGGTAGCAGGGGGTTGATTTCCACTTCCAAATTTGCTTGTAAGTGTGTATGTTAATAAGACATTTACAGCTGCTGATTGGTCCACCATTCAGTACTGAGCTTCATGCAGAGGTTCCTTGCCAACAGCGTAAATGTTTGACTATTGTAAATGTTACATCTGATTCTTACTCATTGCCTGTACTGGGATATAATCAGCAGGATTGTTTGGATCCAGGTCAGGGCTTGTTAAAGTGTATTAGCTTTCACACTCTAAATCACATTACCAGTATAAATAACGTGTATGCTACATGGCATAAAGTAGGAAGCAAACAGTACTTTGGATGCTTTGGTACCTCAGTTGCTACTTTACTGTTTTGTAGTATTAAGGCAAGTAAATCCTCTTGAGATGATGAATGCTTAACATTAGGGTTCTAGAATAGTATTTAGAAGACCTGTTTCCGCTCTTGAATTTGCCCCAGCTTCTGTATTTGACCTTTGGGCAAGATAATTAGGGCTTTGCTCTGTTCATTTAATTCACTGTCTGTGAAGTGGCGATAATGTTATATATGGCTAGTAGGAGGTAAAAGTATCCATGTTTGTAATGAATTGAAACACCGTGAGAATAAAAGACAGTGGAGGGTAAGCAAATGTGTAGAAATGCTTTGGTCCCAAAGTCTTGTCTTTTCCCATGGTTCTGCTTGAAACACAGCTATTTTCCTTCCCTACCTGACCTCATATTTAGGAGAGCAGTATGAATGTGCTTCTGGCCAAAATCCCACAGTAAATACAGAAGAGTCATCTGTAGTCTAGCTCTTGCTCCAGGCAGGACTGACTTCAAAGGTAGATCAAGCTGCTCAGGAGTTTATCCAGGCATGTTCTGAAAACCTTCAGTGATGGAGATTCCCCATCCTCTCTGGGCAACGTGTGCCAGTGCTCAGACACTCTTGTGGAGGGGAATTTTTTCCTTCTGTCCACTTGGAATTCCCATTTTTCAATACGAGTATTGTCTCCACTCCTTTCTTTGTGCACCTCTGAGAAGAGTCTGACTCTGTTTTCTCTACAGCACCCCTTTGGGTAGAAGAACACAGCAATCAGATCCTCCAGAGAGTTCTCTTCTTTTTAAGCTTTCCATTTAGGCTTTTAGATAAATTGGGGGGGAGCTTTAGGTTTTGTATTTTTTTAGCTCTGCTGAAATAAACTGCGTTGAAATTGAACAGCAATTTTGAATTATCTGCAAACGAGACTTTTTTCCCAAATTCTGGAAAGAAGTAACCCTATTGTGAATCCTCATTTTTAAAAAGTGATGTATCTTAATTTCACTCACAGCAGAATCACATCAGTTTCTCAGAGTCTACCTTAGTACTTGGGGTGCTTACATTAGCATTAGACTTTTATATTCAAGAATCAAAAAAGTATGAAAATTCTACTCATTGTTAAAAGTAAATAATCTCAGGAAAGGGAGTGGCAAGCTGGTGGCCAGCAAAGTGACACCAGTGAGGTCTTACACTAAGCTGACCTGCTAACATGGAGCTTAGAGAATAGGCAGACCATGCCAAAATTCTCACATACCTCTTCTTCCTCTTCTTTGGTGGTAGAATAAGCACAATGGAGGGACACAAAGATTCATTAATTTGTGCCCAAGTTTACAGTAACCCTTGAAAACTTATTTCCAAAACCTTTCACCTCAAATTCATATTTTTCTGAGGTAGGTAATTACTGTTATACCTTGTTTCCATCAAGACTATGTTCATTAATGCTAGTTAATTTTTTTTCCATATGTTTAACAATATAAGATAGGTTTGAAATTGTGCTGGTTTTAGCTGGGATAGAGTTAAATTCTTCCCAGTAGCTGGTATGGGGCTGTGGTCTGGGTTTGTGCTGGAAACAGCGCTGATAACCCAGGGATGTTTTGGTTCCTGCCGAGCAGGGCTTGCCCAGAGCCCAGGGCTGTTCTGCTTCTCCCCCCACCCCACCAGCGAGGAGGCCGGGGGGGGCACAA
>JANZLQ010000030.1:242195-254229 GCA_026212715.1 Elanus axillaris | reverse complement strand
GGCAGTTGGCGGAGCGGAGACTCCCCTGTCGCCCAGCGCTGGTTTTGCTCATATCTTGCTTACTATAATTAATAAAATTTCAATTGATCATTATGGTTGAAAGACTCAATTTATAACATTCTGACCTCTGAACTGAACTTCTGGTTACGTAGACAAGTCAAGTCGTGGGCACTCCTGATAGCTAGGGCACAAGCACTGAAACAATTGCTGTTGTCACCCTCTATTACAACAAACATATTTCTAAGATATCAGTGAATCTTTCTGTTGTGTTTTATGGCGAAACTTTTTTTTTTGTCACTGTGTTTCATACATGCTGCATCTGTAAATGCTTTTTTATTGCAGAATTGGCAGAATCTGAGAGTGAATGCTGAGCAGCTGGAGATGAAGGGAAATAAAATCAGAATCCTCCTGATTAGAGGACAGAAAACCTAAAATATCAATTTGTCATTGAGTAAAAAAAGACTCACTTTGAAGTCTTTATCCTTCAGTGTTAGTTAATTCATTTTTTGGAGAGCAGTCAGAAGCACTTAAGGAAGTGTTTGCATGGTCACTACAGTGTACAGTTTCTCTACAACCACCATTAAATAAATATGGCATACTAATGTGATATATTTGTATCTGCTTTGAATAGATATCCATTTATATATGCAGATCATTAGCAGCTATTATCCCAGCAAGAATGCCACAAGAGGCTTTTTGTTTCAGCAGGGGTTGATTCCTTTATATATACTTGTTAGTTTTCAGGATGCCTGAGTGAAGGCCCATACAAATAGACAAGATCTTACTTTTCAATAGAGTAAGCGCACAGTTAGTCTGCAAGGTCAGCAACAGTGACTAAAGAATCTTTAAAAAAGGTCAGCCCATCCTCAGTTTCTCTAACTAAATAGTTTACCATAAAACAACATACTTAAATTAAAACATTTGGCAGTTCTACCTGCTCTGTTATGATGTGGGTTGTTGCCTTTAAAATTTCAAACAGTGATGTTGATTTCAGTAGATTTTTTCATCAGGTCCTAGATCTCTTTAGGAAGAGGCTATTTTAAGCAGCCATGACAGAGCAGACTATAAATTCATGTCTATTAACTTCTGCTTTATTTTTAATCATCAGGCAAAAGGGAAAGAGTGATGCCTAAGTTATCTTGAAAGCTCTTGCATTTTAGATTGTGTTTGCACACTTCATATATTTCATATTTGAATATAAATTACCCCTCAGACAATGTTCCATGGAATTACAAAATGAGCCAGAAATATTTACTCCCAATAAAACAAAATATGTCTGTCTGTCTTTATTTATTTGGGGAGAAGAAGATGATATCTCAATATTTTGTTCCCAAAGTAAAATGTTTCTTAGAGAATTTTTTTGGCTTATGGCTTTGAAACATGGTAACATTTTATTGATCTGTGAACTTCCTGCCATCAGGTGTTATAATTGCATCAAGTGAAACATTTGGTCTCTAATACTAACTTTACTAGACCTAAGTATTTAGCCAATATTTGGGGCTCTAGGTACCGGTTTTGTTGGTTTAGACAGAGAAAATAACGATGGAAGGCAGCTTAGCCATTTAACAAAAAATCTCTCAAACTGGCACATAGTTTTGTTTTCCCACACTACAAAAGTTCTAATTTAGTTTATTTTCTGACAGCTCTGGAGCTCCAGGGACAGAGTTATTTCTCAGAGCCGTGCTGTGGTTATTTTTTGTTCTTCTCTAACAGCTCTTTTGATTGCCTTTTTTCTCTGGTTAACAGGGAATTATCTTCTGGAAATGCGTGACAGCAGCAGCTAAGCCCGGTTCTGACAAACTCTTCAGGAAACCCTGTTATCTGCAGGACAATAGCCTAAACTGCTGAGATCCCTGAACTTCCTTATTAGCTTCATCCTAGCTTTCCACAATATTTTGACAGTCAGATTTATTCATTGTGTGAGTCCAAAGGACTCATTCAGGTAGGGGGAAGCCGAAGCTGGAATCAGTGCCCTTCCTGAGGAGATTTTCTCCCAAGCCACCCAGTAGGCTCCAGGAACCAGTATAACCTAGAGACTGTGCTCTCGGAATCACCTCCTGAAGTGCAGGGAACTAACTCTTCAGCGGGGCACTGAAACCAGGATTTTCAGCTTCTCCTGTTCATCAGCCATCCTAGAGGAAGAATTACATTTGCACGCCTGTGATGTTAAGGGGAGAACAGTGGTTCTATGGGAGGAGCTCTGATCACATCGAAAGAGGTTTTTATAAATTTACTGTCAATCTACAGACAACAGCAGTCACTCTACTTGGTTAGATTCCTCACCTGGATTCAAACAGCTGCTCTGATAAAAGTTTTTTACATCAAGTATTCATTGCACAAGAAACTGGAATCCAAGTACTTTTCTTCTGAGGTGAAAGCCTCTGCTCACAGACTAAAGAACCACATTTCATTGTCTTTTAGATTCAGTAATGCAGAGCTGTAGCCAGCAGCACGATGGGATGTCCTTGGTGTGCCAATTGCTGCGCTTGGTCTGCTACAGATCGGAAGCAGCCGCAGGGCAGGGGGGTCTCTCTAATGGGTCACCCCAGTGAGCTTTGTAACTGCCAGTGTCAGAGGAGAGCCTCTTCGGCATCCAGGGCGAGACTCGCAAGAAGATACGCGAGACTAAAAATGCAAAAAAGCATCTCCTGGGATTCATTTCTGTTTCGCTGTTAGGACCTCAGCTCACATTCCTTTTTAATAAGAGGCAGGTTGGGCACCTATCCACAGTCACGGCTCCTTTTAAAAACAGTGCCGATACCTCAGAGAAGAGACATGTACTCTCCAGATCCTTTCTGCAGCTGTTACATCCCCGCTGCCGTTCTGTTTTTCATCAGTCCCTGTGGCCCCGCTGTCCTGAAGAAATTCAAGAGGAACGTTGCTGCTGAGCTGGGGAGACAGTACAATGCAATGGCTTAAAGTAACAGCAAGAGCACTGAATGCTCTACCAAAATACCAAGTCAGTTATGCCAAGTACGGGAATTTTTAAACTTTAACATGTTGAAGTTGCAAAGGTTCTTGCATATGTGGAAAACTGCGTGGTTGCTCAGCCAAGAGGATAAACCTCCCCCCCCAAAAAAAAAAATATAAGAGGAAAAGTTAGGGGAAAGCATTTTAATTGCTTCTTTGCAATGCTACTAAATCTTTGACTAAACCAGTAATGGAAAACCCTCAGTAAAACTGACTGTTGCTCTTCCAAGCGCGAAGACAAAAATAAGTTTCACATACATTAGCAGCCAGAACTGAAAGTTTACGGAAAGAGAATAAGAACAGGGCTAGTACAGAGTGATACCGTTCTGTCAAATACTAGGAAGACCTCTTGTTATGGGAAAACAAAACACACAATTAATTATCCTTCAGTTAAGGCATTATAAATAAAAAAGCCAAACCCGAATTTTAGCTTCTATAAAAGAAAGAGTAGGAAACTCTTTGGATGTGGTAGTAAATCCAGTCTCCCAAACCCAGTACTTCGATTTTGATAACACATTTCCTCGTGGGTTTTTTTGTTGGGTTTTTTTTTTTTTTTTTTTTAGATTATAGCTGGGTCTATTTCAGAATCCCAAGGCTTGGGTTTTAGTATGACTGCATTCATGGCAATACAATAAGTGTTTTGCAACATGTCACGTCCTTTGTGTAAAGCAAATGGGCACTTAAATCATAGTATCTATCTTTGCATCTGGTCAAAGGGGATAACACTGCTATTTGTTAGGCACATGCCATCTGTTATCTGCTCAGGCTGTTTACGAAGTGGCTTGTGAATGGATGAGGAAATTTTGCATGGATGTGCTTATGTCAACAGGCAAAATGGATGTCCTCGTGCTATGTCACTTCTTTGAGGGACTTCCCGAGTCAAAGGTTATATCTGCCTTTTTCATTGTAATAACCTTTGATGGATGATCTTCTGTGGATTTGTCTAATCACTTTCATGAATGCTTTATATTTTGGGCATGTATAGCTTTCTGAGGCAATGAATTCTCTAGTTTAATTACGCTTTGTGTGGAAGAAGTCCTTTGTTTGCTTCTGATCTGCAGCTTAGTAATTTCTTTTGATGTTTCCTGTAGTTCTTGTAAGAAATCATTAATTATTCCCTATTCACCTTTCTCAGGACAGTCATGACTTTACAGACCTTGTCATATTGCCGCCCTCACTTATTTCTTTTCCATGTGGAAAGACCCTAAATTCACTTAATCACTGCTTGTATAAAATCCCTTTCATGCATTTGCCTTGTTGCCATGTGCCCAGCACTTCCACAAAATAGATTCTGGATGGGAAGTTATACATATGTAAAACTAGGAAAACACTTGTCAAAAACTTACCCTGAATGGGCAGCCTGTTGAGCTCGGTGACACAAACAAGGATAACCTAGAGTTCTCCAGGGCTACACTGGTTTGCCTGAATTAAGCTTTTCTTCCTACGAAGCTTTCTTCACTGACTTCGATCGTTGAGATGAATCAGAACATGGTCTGGGCAATGCTGCCTTCCCTGCTGCACAGCCCATCACCTAAATGAGGCACAGATCATGTGGCTGAAAGCCCAGGGCTATGCCTGAAAAGGGTATAAAAGAATTCTTACTGGAAGCTATCAGATCAAGGTTGTGGAGATAAGAAATGCCAGGATTAAGATAAACTTTTATCTGCATGCTTGCGGTGTGTGCAAGTTTTAGATTTTCTTCTCTTCCAGTAGAAACTAGAACCTCCTCCAGAAAATCCATATTAGATTCAGAGAAAGATATAGATTGGAAGACATGTCTGCTGGTCTTCCATCCAGCCTTCTGCTCCAAGCAAGTGCAATGTTGAAGCTAAAACCGGTTGCTCAAGGCCACATCCAGACGAGTCTTTGACTGCCTTTAATGACGGAAATTTCACCACCTATCTTGGCAAGCTGTTCCACCGCTTAACCATCTTCACTGTGAAATTTCTTTTCTAGTATCTGAACTGCGATGTCTCATTAGTAACTCGTGTGATAAGAGATTTGGAATTTTAGATCTTTTTCAGAGGTCCCTTTCAATTGTCCCAAGAGAGTGACTGGCAAGAAAAACAATTGTCCCCTTTTTTGCTTTAACCACTGAAGAGACAGGCTCTGCCAGTGAACTTCGCACCTATTTTGACAAAGTGGAGTTATGCTGGTCAGAGATCTTAGTCTTGTTCAGTCTTTTACCTTCCTGCACCTTTGTCCTTTGGTGTTAGTACACTCTAGCCCGTGACCTCTTAATGCTTATTCCAGGCTCTCCTCTCATCTCTTCCCAGCTTGTTTTCATTTTATTCCCAAGTAACTTTGATCTAATCTGGAACAAATAAATGAGTTGAAATCAGCAACTAATCTAACATACATATCTCTCTATATATACATATTTCCCAAAATGCATGATGCACAGCACAACCTACAAAATTCTGTCACCTTACAGAACATTTCAGGGCATGTCTATATAAATTTTGTCTGTACTTAGGACTGTCCAAATGCAAACTAGACCTCTAAGGTATACGGCTGCAATAGCTTGGCTCTAATTCTGAGCTACTACGCATTTTAGAGAAAAGTTAACATCACTCCTGCAGTTCTGGACAAGAGGATACTCGAGTCTCACAGTGACGATAATACATATAGCCATGCATTAGCTCTGGGAGTTGTGAAGAAACTGGGTATGCACCTTCAGTGTGTGGTAAG
This sequence comes from Elanus axillaris, assembly GCA_026212715.1. Taxonomy (NCBI): domain Eukaryota; kingdom Metazoa; phylum Chordata; class Aves; order Accipitriformes; family Accipitridae; genus Elanus; species Elanus axillaris. The sequence continues at coordinate 248,568 of JANZLQ010000030.1, read as the reverse complement.
CATATGGCAAGGTAGTCAGCATGGACAGCTCTGAGGCACTTGACCTTGCTCAGTGAAAAACAAGTCTTTAGAGACTTCACTGAATAAATTCTCAACATTCCCTAATAAATAGTTGCAGGCTGAGATTTTTCAAAATCCTGTATATTAATCTTCAGTTAGTTGATTTCTGCAGCAGGAAAAACTACATTTGTGATCAAAATGTCATTTTTTCTGCCAAGATCATTGCATAAAAAATCATCAGTGTCTCTGAAAGACTGTCAGACCATTTTCATGCAATAATACACATTTTGTCTCATTCTTGTCCTCAGAAACACCTGGAATGCTTTTGTTTGAACTTTCCAGAAAGTTTGTCCTGAGGTAGAGCTGTCGGATGAGATCGAATGGTTCATTTGGCAAAAATTATACATGGATGAAGACAGAATGTGAAATTTCAAGGGAAGCCCACACAAATAATGTTTGCTGACTTGAAATATATGTTTGCAATAGTAATTGCATTACATGGACTAGATTTTAAAACTTAGAAAAGACCAGCGTTGTGCCTGTTTTGATCTCCTGAACAACTCAGGCCACATGGTTTCACCAAGTAACTTCTGTGAAGAGTGACCTTCTTCAGTGGAGAATGATTTGAAGACTTCTAGAGTGCCATTACATGCTTGGAAAATTGCTCTAGTAATTAATAACTTAACTTACCACTAAAATTTGCAGTTTCAAGTTCAAATTTCTCTAGCCTCACCTTGAAAGCACTAAATCTTACTTTAGGGTTTTTTTCTGCTACTTAAAGAGCCCTTTGCTGTCTGAAATCTTTCTCCCTTATAGTTACTTATAGGTTAGGGGTTTTTTGTCTTTCATTACTTGAATAATCCATTTTTCTTGCTTAAATCCCTGCTGATGTGCTTGTTTCTAACCAGAAAAACTTGCAGAGCATTCCCATTTTGAAAGTTTTGGTGTTTACTATACAGACACACACTACAAAATGTTTAATTTCATGCAAAATGCCTGAATTTACAAAGGCATTTGCTACACTCATAACTGATTACTCAAGTGAATTCTAAGCTTAAGGGATTAAATAGTTAATATGAGAAAAATGTACCAATTTTTCAATTCCTGCCTTGGGAACTAAACTATTTTTGATTAATTTCATCTCAGAAAGATTTGTCTAAAATTTTCTGTTGAAAGTACCGATTGAGTTTGAGAGGTTGCAATGCACAAGGATTTTTTTAATAATTAATTTTTCACTTGTTAATGGGCACAACTGGTGAGTTTCAACTGTAATGAATATTACATGAGGGCAGGAATGCAGCACTGACTTTACATTGTTTTTAGTAAAGTTCATTTTATTTTTATGATTCCTTCCTTGACTATTCCAGATTAGATTTCTATACTAAATTAATCAGTACCTTGGAATATTTCCAGATGAGAGGAAATATATGCATGAAAATAAAGCAACTTAAAATCCTAATTATTATCAGAATTGATTTTTGCAATGAATGAGTTTCATCTGACTTATGTTCATTAAAAGTAAAAAAAAAAAGAAAAATTAATTTCTTCTTATAAACAAAAGTCAGGCTATCTTTTAATATTTCAGACAATTAGGTTTTTCATGGCTGGTTTGCTGTGGAAGTAATCTAATTAAGCATACATTGTTTATGTAAAAATGGATAGAAACGATAGAAAAATGAATAGAAATACTCATGTAGGGGATGAAGTAACTATGCCAGAGGGATGAAACATCAGAAAGCCATGATGAAAACTCACCTGTCTGTGGTTAGGATTAAAAAGAAAGTCCTGCTGTTGTTAATACCCCTCTTAAGTCACCCTAAGCTTCTCCTGTTCTTGAAGTAAGTAAGGATTATCAGTAAGGTGTTGGTTTTCTCAAATTTTCTACTCTTGTTAATCTGTGGTCTTCTTTTCCATTTTCTTTCAGGAGTGATCTTATACTTTAAGGTACGATTTCTTCTAATGATAGTTTAACGTGTACAACCAACGACTTCCTCCAACAAAGAAATTCTCTTTTTACTGGAGTCACATTCCAGTTTTGTGATTTTTCTTCCTCTCTTTAGTACCATGACTCTCATAACGGTAGACAGCGAGTACTTCAAGATCCTTGAAATGAGGACATTTGCCTGGAATGCCAAATATGAGGTTCAACCCTCTTCAGACTAGGAAAGCACAGAAACCAAGTGTTCCACCTTCCTGACTGAGAACTAGTAACTGTGTAAAAAGTGGCCACTTGCAGTGTCAAAGCTACTCGTACATGAGCTGAAACCATTCTGAGTATGTTGGGCCTAGGTCTTGAGCATGCTTAACTCTCCGTGTCCCGTGGAGACCTGAGCAGAACCGACATCGGTCTGGAATCACACCAGGTGTGTACGTGTTCCCCTCTCGCTCCTGACGGAGGTATACGCAGGAGTCCAAGCTTACCTAGCTTGGGAATGCTAGGGTTCAAAATTAAGATTATTTGGATAATTGTTCAAATGTGTTTGCCAAGTTAATTTGCTCCCTATTTCTGTTGGATGCTTAATCTGCTGGTCATCCACACTGCTCTGATTTGGAGCAAGCAAACTAATTCTTTTAATGAAAGAAACGTAAGTGTGAAAGAGAAGATGCTTTCTGCCAAGGTCCTTGTTCTACAGTTTGGTGCCAGACCATTGGCAGATTTTGCTGCTTCTTCCTAGTGCAATCTCCCAAGATATCTATCCAAGGATGTCTTCTGTGCTTGCAGGCTTTGCTGTGCCCTTATATGCATGCCGTGCACTTGGCATGCTGCTGTAAAACACCACGTCTGGCAGGCTGCAAATCGCGCTCCTATTGTAGGTGCTGTTGAGCTTACTGATTGTGGTGGCTTAGAACCAAAGTAACCTGTAGCCCAGAGGGGATGGGAGTCAGAGCCCGCGTTAGCACAAAACTTGCTCGTAGCCAGAACTCTGCTGTACTGTGGGGCTATGCTGGTATAGCCCTGCGAAAAGCCTGCTGGGCAGTTCAGCACTGCTAGATCCCAGCATGGCACCAAGCAATGCTATTTTAAATATAAGAAATTAAAATGGCCTATTTGAAGGTGCAGAACCACTGAACTGCCAAAGCAGTAGCTAGCTGTAAGTTTGCCAAGCCTTCCCTTTCAACAAGCTGCATCAGTCCTTTTCTAAATACTTTAAAATAGAGCATATGTTTGTAAGATGCTCCGCTGTAAAGGTGCAAAGGATTCTGTGGTCCTAGCCAGGGGTCTCTAGATGATAAAAAAGATGGATATGAGAAATTCTGTACCTTCTGATCCAGGGTACACAGTGCGTACACAGTGAAGATGGTATAAATGTAGCCTCAAAGTTTCGGTTTAGTTGCAGGCAGTGAAGGAGCAGTGTACATGGCAGGTAAACTACAAGCATACCTAGCTCCTATTACCTTTCGATATCAAAATGTTATATGTTATTTAAAAATGTGGTCTGTAGTGCTTTGATATTTCATCACTTTTTCATCCGATTACATTATATTCCCATGCTTGTTTTATTAGAAGTGTTCAGAAAGCCTGTCAGTTCCCTGGAAGGACTGTTTTCTGTCACCTGGAAATACTTAAGATTTTTCAATTTAATTTTTGAAATAGATTTAAACATGTCCTTTTTATAGTTCCAAGTTTCCTTAATTTCTTGATCAGTTAACAGCCATGACAGAAGATGTATTTGAAACCTTATATTAACTTGATATTTCACATTTATCCAAATGCTTTAATTTAAATAACTTTTGAAGGAATTTCGTTTATCACTTGAAACTGCAGGCACAAACATTTCAAACAGGAAAGAACCCCAAGGTCAAATCAAATATTTTGAAGAAGTTAAATGGTGAAAAAATCATCGCCCTAGAGTTACATACAACTGCCTCAGAGGATGCTCCCATTATTATACACATTTACATAAGACTGATACACCATTTTGGTAACTGAATTCCCATAATGATTTAAGATAGTTGCTTAAAACTGTCATTCCTCATTGTTAATTTAATTTATCAGGTTCCCAATTGTCTAAAATAGCAAAGAATCCAAAATATATGCTAAGCTATTTCTACCTAACTCAATTTCTATATTAATAAATCCCTCAGGTTTCAGTGCAATTACAAACAGTCTCTGCAAAGATATTCTTCCACGAAGGACAAAATGGTTTTGGAAAGATCACAAGAATAGTTTGGTTTAAAGATTTAAAGAGAAGTATTAGCTTTAAACTGATTTTACCTAACACTTCACCAAGGGCATGTCACCTACCAGAAAGCAATCAAGCTCACTTGCTCAGGAATTCATCCCCTGTCATCCAAGACTTCATAACAGACTGTAAATCCATTTTTAGCTTATTTCAGATGTGATGCTCAACATATTGGCTTGAATCACTTTGGGTGCCTAAGGTTACGAACTGAATGCGGAATAAGAGAAGTCTGTGTACATGAACAGCCAGTTACTGTCTGGCAGCTGGTGTGTAGTGGCTTTGCTGAACTGCTGGAACCTGTTTTTATACTCTTTTGCTCTGTATCGCATTGCCTTGTATACATCAGTATTTGGCACTTCAGTATCCATACGAGAGGCTTTCACAGATATTTCTTCCTTTTGCTGGCTATGGTGATCTCTCCTTACAGCCTGGTGATATTCTCACAATCTCCAGGTGATATAGATGTGCACATACTACAGTTTACTATTTTTTTTTTGTCTTTTGCTTCCCTGTGGGAACCCCAGAAGTTCCTCTAAACCTATGCTGAGACTCCAAAGCATCTGTGCTTCCCTGGGAGCTGTGACAGCTCGTCTTCGGAAAGGTCAGCTTTGAAGCAAGCCTTTCACCTTGTTCTGAAACAGTCTCTTCAGCAAGCTGACAAAAAGGGATTTTGCAAAAAGAAATATTATCCATTTTCCTTCTGCCAAAGCAAAGTCTCTTCCAGAGGCATACCCAGGTCTATAATACTCTACCGTTTGCAATTATTTCATTTTGAAAATGCACAGCTACAATGTGTAGTCAGGGGAGTCAGGAATTTTGCCAATTTGGAAGGCAGCTGTTGAAAGTTGTTCTGCTAGAGATGTCTGTGGGATGAACTTGGTACTCATAATTGCTTCATAATTAACACTGCTGATATTTTAAACTGATGTACTAGTTCTTATCTCATGTGAGAAAAGGCCCAGTCACATCCCTGAGATAACAGACTGCTTCTGAATAAGATCTTTCACAAATGAATGGGCACCGCCACAGATTTCAGTGCTCAGTGAGCAAAGAATTTAATGAAGTGGTAATTTAGCACTTAAGTGGACTGCGTTTTGGAGATGTCACAAATCAGAAGCATTCCTCCTGGAACTAGCATAGCACATGGTAGAAAATTAGGCAGGATGACTGTTTTATCTTAGAAATGTAAGAAAGCAGATTTTATAGGAAGCTGATCTCAAAGAGAGGGCTAAAAATCAGCTTTGCTCTTCACTGATATGAAAAGTCCAGAAAGTTTTAGGACTTTCCTCTAAGAAAAAGCTACTTTGCAAAGATAATTATTTCAATATATGGGTCATGGTAATCCACAGAAATGAGTGCACAAATGAAAAGAAGGAGAATTTTTAAGGGAAATGGTTCAATACCTATGGAAAACATGAAAAATTAATGAAATAATTCATTCATTTTCTCCCTTATTACCATTTAGATGAGCTCAAAGCAAGCAGTTAGCACAATAAAATGTGATTACTTTTTAAACTATTCAAAAAGATCTGAATAAAAGTCAGTGTCTAAGTATCATATCACAAAGTATTTAGAATGCCATTTTTGCTATGAATTTACTGAATGTTATGTCTGAATAACAGATGTTTTAAAGATGAGAAAAGTGCTAAAGATCAATTTCCACTTTTGGAGAACAAGAAGTCTTACATTTCACTTGTACAGCAGTAGCAATGTCAGAACTCAGGCTTTCATCAACAGTATCACGATACATGACATATAGTTTGAAACTCCTTTCTGTTGATTGCATACAGTTCTGAGATCGTTTCAGCTTTCATTTTTGAAACCAATAAATTCCTAGTCTTACAACCACACTAAGAAATGGATGAAAATGTTCTCTAAGAAGCTCATAATCAAAAAGCAAATACTAGAGAATTATTTTTATTTTTAATCACATGATTAGGGTCTAGAAGAGAGTTCCATACAATACAGAAAAGCTATAGCCTGTGTGACATCAGGACAGTTCTCCCCTGTGATGATATACTTCATAACAGCTGATGTTATGGTAACATCATGCTTGTGAAGCCACTCTCAGTTATCTTTGAAAGGCCGCGATGATCAGGGAAGGTTCCTAAGGACTAGAAGAAAGTGAGTGTCACTCCTGTATTCCAGAAGGGCAAGAAGGTGGGGGGGGGGGGGCAGGAAAATACAGA
>JANZLQ010000030.1:228705-242095 GCA_026212715.1 Elanus axillaris | reverse complement strand
GGGCAGGAAACTACAGATCTGTCAGTCTCACCTTGATCCCCAGGGAAAGCGATGGAGCAACTAATCCTGGAAACCATTTCCAGACACATGAAGAACAAGAAGGTGATTGGGAGTGGTCAGCATGGATTTATGAGGGGAAAATCGTGCTTAATCAGCCTTCTGCAATGAGATGACTAGCTCGGTGCGTGTGGGGAGAGCAGTGGATGTTGTTTACCTTGACTTTGGTAAGGCTTTCAGCACTGTCTCCCATAACATCCTGTATTGGATGTGCACGGCAAGGTTTTGGCAGCCGTGGGGTGGCCTCTGTGAGAAGCTGCTAGAAGTTTCCCTCATGTCTGACAGAGCCAATGCCGGCCGGCTCTGGGACGGACCTGCTGCTGGCCAAGTCCGAGCCCATCAGAAGCAGTGGCAGTGCCTCTGGGAGAACAGATTTAAGAAGGAGAAAAAACTGCTGTGCAACAGCAGTCAGAAGAGAGGAGTGAGAACACGTGAGAGCCCCAGCCCTGCAGCCTCCAGGTCAGTGCAGGAGGAGGAGGAGATGCTCCAGGCGCCGGAGCAGAGATTCCCCTGCAGCCCATGGTGAGGAAGACCCCGGTGAGGCAGGCTGTGCCCCTGCAGCCCAGGGAGGTCCACGGGGGGGCAGATCTCCACCTGCAGCCCGGGGAGGACCCCATGCTGGAGCAGGGGGATGCCCAAAGAAGGCTGTGACCCCATGGGAAGCCTGCACCGGAGCAGGCTCCTGGCAGGACCTGCGGATCCGTGGGGGACCCGCACTGGAGCAGTCTGTGCCTGAAGGACTGCAGCCTGGGGAAGGACCCACGCTGGAGCTGTTCGTGAAGAACCGCAGCCTGTGGGAAGGACCCACGTTGGAGAAGTTCGTAGAGGACTAACTCACAACCCCACACTGGAGCAAGGGAAGAGGGTGAGGAGTCCTTCCCCTGAGCAGGAAGGAGCAGCAGAGAAAAGGTGTGAGGAACTGGCTCCAACCCCCATTCCCCGTGCCCTGCGCTGCTGTGGGGGAGGAGGCGGAGAAAACTGTGAGTGTGGTTGAGCCAGGAAGGAGGGAGGGGTGGGAGGAAGGTGTTTTAAGTTTTGGTTTTATTTCTCATTATCCTATTCTGATTTGATTGGTAATAAATTAAACTAATTTCCTCAAGTCAAGTCTGTTTTGCCCATGACAGTAATTGGTGAGTGATCTCTCCCTGTTCTTATCTCAACCCATGAGCCTTTCATTATATTTTCTCTCCTCTGCCCAGCTGAGGAGGAGAGCGATAGAGCGGCTTTGGTGGGACCCTGGCATCCAGCCAGGGTCAACCCACCACACATCCTTCAGAAATGAGCTGATGATGTGCAGGCTAGATAAGTATACAGCAAAGTGGACTGAAAACTGGCTGAACCACCAACCTCAGAAGGGTTGTGATGAGGGGGGTGATGTTCAGCTGGAGACCAGTCACTAGTACTGTGCCCCTGGCATTGATAATGGGTCCAATCCTGCTTAAAATCTTCATTAATCATCTGGATAATAGGACAGAGGATACCCTCAGCAAGCTTGCAGCTGATGCAGACCTGGTTGGTACACCAGGTGGTTGTGCTGTGATTCAAAGGACCTTGGGAGGTTGGAGGCATCTGCAAGGAAGAACCTTGTGCAGTTCAACAAAGGGAAGCAAAAGCCCTGCACATGGGGAGGAATAACCCCATGCACCAATACGCGCTGGGAGCCAATTGGCTGGAAGGCAGCTTTGCCAAGAAGCCTTTCTTAAATAACCCTAGTAATTCTATTAATTGCAGATCTTATTTGGAATAGCAACATGGTCAGATGCAAGCAGTGAAGGAAATTTTTGGTTGGTGTCAAGGATAACTTATTCACAAAAGTCCTTGTTGGGGTAGACAAGAGTGATGCATGATTGGATCCGATATTCACTAACACGGAATTCTTGTTGACTGAGACAAATGTTTTATTCATAGCTGACACAGATTCTGATGAGGAGGTCACCAGGAACATGGAGCCAGGCTCTTCATGGTGGCATATAGTAGGAGGACCAGAGACAATGGGCATAAGTTAAAATGAAAGAGTGGCTGGCTATGAGGAGAACTTTTTTCACCCTGAGGACAGTCATGTAGTGAAACAGGTTTCCCAGAGAGCTTGTGCAGTCTCCATCTTTGGAGATTTTCAAGGCCAGACTGGGTAAAGCCCCAAGTAACCTAACCTGACCTCGGATAGCTGACCCTTCTTTGAGCTGGAGGTTCAGCTAGATGACTTTCTGAGTTACCTTCCAGACTGAACGTTCTTATGGTCCTACCACCTCATTTTTCTATTTTTTTTTAACAAAATCCGTACTTTACAAAGGAAGAGTAAAACTACAGAATTTTTTAAGTGATCTTTTTAATTAATATTCATTACATAAATCCCCCATACTAAGGCCACTGTATTTCACAGACACCTCGTTAGTCATTCATGCCAATTGATTTAAATAGCTTTACAGAAAACAGTTGCTATCGGTGCTGACCTTGCAGCATGCATCATCTTTTAGATATCCTGTTCTGCTACATTTTCAAGAAAACAGTCAAATATTATGCAAATAATCTTGGGTTTCTGATTATTTAAAAACTCTCAGCTTTGAACTTGTTTTCCTGCTTTCCTTCAATTAGAGTCTGTTGAAGAGATTACTTCAGCCCTCAGAATTTTGTCCTCGGCCGCACATGATGCTTTTCAAACTTCAGACTGAACATACCGAATCTGTTTTTGAGTTGTTCAGTTAAACAAGACATTGACTGTTGCATGCGCTCCTCAAAGTTATAAAAAAAAAAAGTGTTCTGAGTAACTCCTGGTGGTGATCATTATTTGAAATGCAGACCAAATAACATTTATTTTACTGCTAACATTTCAGATTTCTTAAAAAGTTCACGAGTGAAATGAAAGGATGTACCTGAAGAGCTGGACTCTGTGGGACCTTCCTCTCACACTGGCAAGGTACAGAAGGAATATTGGGAAGCATGGAAAACTTAATTTTGCAAATTTCCTCTTTAAAATGGGGTTAATGATATTCTAGCCCAAACTTTACACTCCGTACTAAAAACATATGGGTTGGGGTTTGGTTTTGTTTTTAATTTTATTTGTTTGTTTCTCATACAGGGCATGGCATTTCAGGTTGAAATAAGGAAGTCTTAATGAGTGTTGGCTACTCTGCTTTGCCCTGGTTGGGTTTAGAATCACTGCCAGGCAACATTAAGAGAATCAAAGGAAGCTGTTCGAAAGAGGGGTACCACTGAGAGGACATGAGGTGGGAAGGGTAAGGATGGTTATAGTTTGGGAGACTTGCAAGTGAGTTCAGTGGGAAGCAGAAGATATTTGCTTCTTGAGAGAGTGCAGAAAAGGTGCAGCACTTGCTCCCACTCTTAAAGCTTAGAAACCTCTTTAAATGTCATCTTACCCAGTGAAGACAGCCACACTGATCTGCCAGAGATGAGGGGGGAAAAAAGGCATTCCCTGGGAAAGTATCATAGTAAGCTTGGATGTATGGCAAGCTCTTGTGTAACATACACTCTTAAATATCTGAAGTGGAATTATAAATTTCAGCCCTTTCCAGTTTAATAGCAAATACTGCTAATCATCTGAGCTAGCAATCTAGAAATTGAGCAAGGCTTTTTTTGGTGAACATATGCTCCCAAGATATGCCAGCAGAATATTTTACTGTCATGACCAGTTTTGTTGCCTGTGCAGAAAGCAAACGCAAAAGGGCAGCCTAAGGCACAGTTGGAAGGTGTCTTTAATTACTGCCTTTGGCAGAATTTATTTCCAGAAATGTTATCACAGAATTGGAAATAAAAATGTCTCCTGGCACCACAAGAGCATTTTCAGACATCACTCTCAAATGCGACACTTCTGAGCAAGTTGGAGGAAAAAAGAGAGAAAGAATATTGTGCCCACTGACTTCTGACAAAATGTTATAACCCCAGAAAAACTCATTTTAAGAGACTTCATGTATCATCAGCACTTACAGTACAGAAGCAAACCTTAATCCCTCAACACCCCTGCTGAACTACCATGGCACAGTCATATAGCTTCACCTTCTGCTAGTTTATTACCTGTTTTTAATTTCTGCTGTTGGACATGGAGAGGGTTCTCAGGCTTCTCAGTACTAACCAGCTTAGTTTTTGGTTTTGCTGTGCAGAGGAGACTTGAATCCCTTTCAGACTAAGACTAAGAACAGACATGGCCAATATCAGGTAAGGTAAGGCCTAGAACGTAGAGAAAAGCATCTCTGGATGTGTTATGAGAATACACTTTTTCCCAATGTGCTGCTGCAGTGCTTACCTGGCCACAAGGTGTTGATGGGTGAGGTCCCAGCTAGCGGTGCTTGACGTAATCCTGTCTGGTGTCCGCATTTCTGCCTCCGCATGTGGCACCAGCTGAGGCAGAGCATGCTGCGGGTGGGTGAGGAAGGCTTAGCAGGCTTCAGGGCAGAAGGTGAGTGTTTATAGTAGGAGGTGGTGAACCTAGGGTGGTATTCCAGGCTTGGACAGGTGACACCTGTGACAAAAAAAGAGGGAGAAGTGGGGACAATGAGCCTGGTGTCCCATTTTCAGAAGACAGGTTCTTGTAGCTCCAGAAATGGGTTCTGGAGCTTCTGCTACATCAGGTAATGCTTTCCATGAAAAGTGGTCCAAGAGCACACCGTGTTGAAGAGTCCTGTGCTACAGAAGCACGACTCTTCTGCTCTAGGCTGATGCATTTCCCTGGCAGGGAGGTAGACAGACCTGCATCAGTGGTCACATTGACTAAGATCCACAAGATCAGAGAAAGTATAACCAATTTTTTTCCATGCTGTCACTTCAAGGTACAGAGATCTTAATCAAAAATTAGAGGAGAAAAGAAAAGAAAGAGGGAGAGACAAGTTTCTAACAAAGTACTGAGATCAGTGAAATACCTTATGGAAATACAGGCACTTTACCCACTCATTGCTCAGGTTATCCGCTTACTCTCCTGTTCTCTTCACACAGAAGCTGGCAGTACCTGGGTTTGACAGGAGATGGGAATAATGCTTTTGGACATTTTAAATCATCTCATTATTCTCATTTTTGTCTGTTTTTGCAACCTTCTTTATAACTTAAGCTAATTATAAAACAGAGAGTGACAGCTATACAAATCATGTATAAATAAGGGTCTTCAGGCCTCTGTGGCTTTCATACAAAAAAAAAAGCTTTTCTCTGCATCTCTATACATCAGGTAATATCCAAAGACCAGTAATGTGAGTATGGTTTTTTCTGTTCTCTCCAGTTATCTTCAGATCAGATGTGGACTGAATTTCTCATATGTGAGACCAGTTTTAGAAAAGAACTGGAGAGATGTATAGTCTTCTTGTATCTAAACATAGATACTGTTCTGAAATAAAATAAACTGTCACAAATGCATTAATTCTTCAGCATCAAATCTAGACTAAACTTTTCACTAGCTCTTAAGAATTACCTTTAGAAATTACTCTAACAAATTCAGAAATACATTACTTAGTTGCCATAATTAGTTTCCATAATATCTGAAATTCTTTGTCAAAAGACTTTCAGAGGATCAAAGCCATTTATAATAGCTCAGTTTCAAATGTGATCCAGTGTTGTTGATAATGAAAATTATTATAACTAAGAAACAAGGAGATAGAGAAAATATGACATGAACATAAAAGGAAACTGATAGTCTTCCTCAGCTTACATTTCCAGATCTGAAATAAGTTGAAAAGTTCTTGTCAATGCTTATGCTTTTATTATCTTTGATCAACACTGTGATCCATTCCAGACCGCATGTTACATTCCGATGCCATGAATCAATGATGTTTATTATAAAATTACAGTCATATTAGCTTACATTTTACTATAATCCTCTAAACCCAAAAGCAAAAAAAACCACCCCCTTAGAACAAGAATGTGAAACCTACTGGCTTTGCTAACCCAAGAGACCAACAGTGCTGCAGCAAGACGTAACAGCTGCACGGCATGCTGAGAACAATTCATTCCAGTGTGCAGAATACTGCAGGCGGGGATACCTTTGCAATTTCAAAACTATTGCTTGCATCTTATCTTTTAACAATCTTTTTTTGCTGCAAGTGTAGAAGAAAAAGGAATGTATACTCCTTTCTAATTTTGAATACCAGCAAGACTCACTTTCATCACAGAGCATGGAGAGAGCTTTCCTGGAATTCTCAAAGGACACTTGCCTACAGGCATCTGATTTGCACAGATAAGCAAAGAGAAAGAGATAGATAACAATAACATTTGATAGGATCTTACCACTGAATTGTTTATCTTGGTGTTCTGCTTTTCATGCTCACCTCTACTACAGAGATCTGCAAAACTGAAATATTTAAGTAACTTTCTATCTAAAAGCGCCTGGCATAATGTTTAGTGTCATAAATGCAAAAGGTGCTACAGGTAATCAGTTTGTATCTCAAAATGTAAACATTAGATTGCACCTTGCAACAGTTAAGAGTTGTTCTGCTAGAGATATATTTGCTTAGGAAAAAAATTTAATGCAAACAATTATTAAAATATATTAAAATTAAAATAGCCCGGTCTCCTTCTCTTTTTCATTAAAATCTCTTGTCTCCCCATACCTGTAATCTTTCTACAGATATTGCAAATCTCAGTGAATCTCTCATCCAGTTTTGTTGTTGCACCAAGGCCTACCAAATAGGAAGCTGGCAAAACTAATTCTTCTGCTTTGCATTCTGATAGTATTTTCTCAATGGAATAAAATAATTCAGAACATAAATTTATATGCACAATATTTGACTATTCAAATGTCTGAAAAATTTATCATGAAAATGTGTGAGCTTGTCCAAACAAAAACAACAACTCTGCAGAACACTTAACCACAGTTTACTCTCAAAAGACAAGTATGAAATGCACATCATTTCCATAGAGACACCATATATTCTCCTGGCCCTGGTGAAGAGTCCTCAACCCCACTGAGCTCACTTCAGCTAGGCATTTGCAGAACAAGACACATGACTTTACAGGGGAACTCAAGCTCATCTTCACCTAGGAAGAGTTTATCTAAGAGTTTTGAACTCCTTGATTAATTTCTCTTCTTTATTGAAGAAAAACTGTAAGAAAAGTTAAATTCCTAATATAGCTTCTGGGGTTTTTTTTTGGATAATTGGAAAGCATAGTCTGAATGCATATACTAAGAGTGAGAATTATCAGCTAAGATTTGGAGATAGCAATATATAGTATCAGCATATCTTCTCACTGATGAGAGTTCAGCATGAGAAGAACCAACTGCTGAATCAAAAGTAAGTCTCTTCTTAGGAAGGAAAAAAACAGGGCAGCAATACAAAAAAAAGAGAGAGAGAGAGAGGCAAAGAGAAAGTTCCTTTAAGTGATAATTCAGTCTCCCTGGGCTTCTTTTGTGTTTGTTTTGTCTAGAAGGCTGAGAAATATACTATTCTCTGCAGATGAAAAGGTGAAGATAGACTTCACTGGAATTGAAAGAGGTATTTAATGAACTCTGCTGATGATATCCCTGGTAATAGAACAATGGACGGCAGTGAAATACCTGACTTGCTTTGTATTCATAGCAGTTCAACTTAACAGTAGAGCTTAATGTTCTACTAGTAGAAAATCAGGTTATCCATCCTGAAAGTTCTTTCTAAGTAATAGGAAGAACAAAACAGAGAGGCAGGCAGTGAGGCAAAAATGTTTTGTCCTTATGTTGATTTTTTTATTAATAAAGGAGCCATACACAATGCTCAGCTTAGATGCAAATGCTGAAATGCTTTCTCCACAAAGTGATGTATGATACAACCTCCCCACAAAGTCTTGGAGCTATTCGCCTTCAATATGCAAAAAGATGGAACGTGTCATGGGGGAGTGGTATGACAACACATATGTTTCTCACCATTCCCTCACTGTACAGTTTAACAACTACATATCACAGGAGGCACTCTACCCCTCAAAGCCTTAAATGACATGTCCTGTCAAAGTCCTTAATGCAAACAATATGAACTATTTATATATTTCATAAAGGAACTGCTAACTCCCCTCCTCCTCATTCAGCTGCGCAGTTGCTCTGTGCCAGGAGGGGTGCAGGGTTCTTTCTGAATCTTAGTAGGAAAAGCACAGCAGCAAACGGTGTAACAAAACTGCTTTAATAATAACGCAACCACAATAGAAAGAGGAAGAGAAATATAGTTTGTGAGTAAATCTTACATTTCTTCAGGTGCTGGGAACGCTACTCTCCTGCGTCATCGGAGAGGCCCCAGATACAGAGCCAGCGCACGCCGCACAGATCCCACCTATGGCGAGGTTCACTACCGCCCAGTACCATGTCTCCTTATATCTAGTGTAGCAAACAAAACTGTATATCTTGTTTCGACAGGTGTCTTTCTTTGTGCCCACCGGAGCATACCTCGGTAAGCATATCTAGGAACTGCACCCAGTAGCAATACATATCCAGAGCCCTCCAGCACGTTGCCCTCCATTGCTATATACCTGGGGTTAGCCAGCAGTCGCTCATGCAAACGTACAGGTATATCAAGCACAAGACCCACTGTGGCTGTCGGGACTTGCTCAAGATCACTGACTCCTCGAACACAGTGTCTTCCAAAAGACTCACAGTGCAACAGTAGTTCTTGTTCACTTCCCTTGGGGAGCTAAGACAGAAAAAGTTGTGCAAGAGAGAGGAGCACAAACTGGAAACGAGACTGTGATGGGATGACAGCCTGTGGCAATTAGTGTATCTTCCCACTCTGCAAAGTCTAACGGTGCCTACAATTCCCAAGTTTTATCATTCCTCTGCTGTCAACAAACATCTGTGGAATGAGGGCTGATTTAACTAGAAGGTAACACCAGCTCTTGATGTTAGCCTTTCCATTATCTTTAGTGACAAACAGGTGTGCAAGAAATCATCTTATGATGGTCTCTGTGACCATCCCTTCTGTGAATGGATCTGTGCTCTTTGAAAACAGAAAAAAGGCTTACATATGTTATACAAAGGAAATATTATGCATAGACTCAAGCACAAGAAGTTCAGAAGCATGAATATTAATATTCACTGCAAAAATCCTCATTTTTTTCTCTTAAATATCTAGTTCAGCACACTAGGTGTATCTGCCTTGTGGATGAAACAGGACAGTATAACAACAGAAGCAGCAGAACTGCTCGATTTTGAAGGTATGGTGTGCGTAAGGCTGGGGTCCATGTGAGACCGCATTGGTCCCCTGATCAAGGACATTAAATACTAATTGTTAGACTTAGTATGCAGCCTTGCCTCTTCAATGTTCCTGTAAGGATGCTTGTTAAATTAGTAAATGAAGTTACCTGAAGGTAATAACTCACTTATGTTCCTCTATTCTTGGATTCCTTAACTGAGACTGTATTGCCCGAATTAAATTCATTTTTCTGATTTGCGACTGTAGCAAGTACTTGCAGCTTGAAATGAAATTAATAGTGCAGTTCCTCTGAATCTGTGCATTTCCTTCCCCTCAGGGGTACTGTGAAGGTACAATAACAACGTATTGCACATGCTCATAATATTGTGATGAGTTCTATACAATAGTTTGTGAATAAAATATTGGGGTTTTTCATCAGAGTGAGTTCTGAATGGTGTATAGTAAACAAGGTCTCACTGAAAAATAAGGAGAAAAAACAGATCATGAAGTGTGCTGGTTTTACCTAGGAAAGAGTTTAATTTCTCCATAGTAGCTCTTAGAGGTCTATGTTTTGGATTTGTGCTGGAAACAGTGCTGATAACCCAGGGATGTTCCCATTCCCAGAGCCCAGGGCTGTTCTGCTTCTCCCCCCACCCCACCAGCGAGGAGGCCGGGGGGGCACAAGGAGTCGGGAGGGGACACAGCCGGGACAGCCGACCCCACGGACCCCAGGGATAGTCCAGACCATCGGACGTCATAGGACATTACTTTTGTGGCTTTGAAGGAGATTTTTTGAACATTATATGAAAATGTGCTGTATGAAACTAGAGTCTGCTTCAGGCATAGAAAAAAGCTCCAATCCACACTGATATTTTTCAATCACACCGTCATTTATGCCTCAATCCTTACAGAATCTAATTAGTTAAAATTAGTGCATGGGGTTGTAATTTTCTTAAATTTATGAGAGCACTTATTCTATGTAATTTTTCACAGTTCACAACAGCTGCAAATCTAGTCAACAGGCAGTCCGTACTTCAGCCAGCATAGGATGTGTATTTCTTCCACTCTTTGACAGGTAACCTTGTTCTTACCAGATAGTTTGAACAGTGGACTATTAAGAATTTATTACTCCTTGCAGAAACTTGGCTGTGATAACAACAGAAGGCAAAACAGACAACTTCCACAGCCCACAGCTGAAATTTTTTGTCTTTTTTTTTTATGCAGTTCATGTGAATCTTTCCTTATAAAAAATCAGATTCTTCAAACTGAGGAAGAAAATAATCTAGTTATTCTGTTATTCTAATCTTTTGGGTTTAGAAAAAAAATAACAATAGCAAAAATATTTTGCTAAAGAAAACAAGGTAGTTTCTATCTATGCATTCTGTGAAGGCAATAGTCACAGGCAGAGTACTCTAAAGGATTCTTTAATGTGAACTGTATGTTGATACATGATTTCTCAGTTTAGGATGACATACCCTTTTTTTTGAAGTAGCAGTAAGTAATATTTATCTAACATTTATGTAATATTTATCTACAGTTTCTTCCAACTTTCATTGGCCAATACCAGAGAACATTCTTAAGTAGGTCTGTGAGTTATGTGATGATTTTCTACAAAGCATAGAAAAGACATTATCAGATACCTTCAGTTCACAGGATGCTATTCAAAGAATTATAGAATAAGTTGGAAGGGACCTCAGAAGGTCATCTAGTCCGGTCCCCTCCTCCAAACAGGACTAACTTCCATGTTGTACCAGGCCTTGTCTCATCACACACCAGAAATCTCCAAGCACGGTTACTTCCAGGAGGAGTCTGGCTCTATCTTCTTTGCCACTCCCTTAGGTAAAAGAAGACTGCAATGAGGTTTCCCCCTCCAACCTTCTTTTCCCCAAACTTATAAACCCAGCTCCCTCAGCTCTTCCATATGCATCACACGCTCCAGACTCCTAACCCCCTTCCTCAGTGAATCAGTTCACCTTTGTAGGCAATGGCAATCCAGGGTGGCTGCATGTCACTCTATCCTGAATGGCCAGCTCCCGATCCACCCTTGGATTGACTAGGAAGCCCTTCAGCATAAGAGCACCTGAGGTGAGCCCCTGGATGCACAACAAACCAGAGCCAAGCTGCTGTCACAAACTGATAAAGAGTGAGCAGGCAGTAATTTTTTTTTAAATTATTTTTTACATATGGATACAGAATTTAATGCGAAAATACTACTTTGCGTTCAAATAGCACAGAGTGCCTGGAAGCAAGAAATTAAAGTGAGTTGCTCTTAAAGCCTTGGCAAATTGCAGAAGATACTATAAGGACTATCCCATATCTAGCTTTGAAGTTGGCCTAGATGGTATCCAAAGGTCTCTTCCAAATTCAGTTACTCTGTTTTTATTCTGCACCTTGAAACACTCAAGAAAATTCTATACCATACTTAAAAGAACATTATCTGTAGAGACAAGAGCAACTGACTGACTGGATGAAGGAAAGAACTCTCAAAAACTTTTTTAAATGGAGAAAGGAATATATAGATAGTAGAGTCCAACATTTAGAAACCACAGGATGTTCTTAAAATACCCACTAACCTGTTACTTAAAGCTACCAGTCTGTTTTCCCTGAATTTTCAGTCCAACCCCAGTCTCTCATTTTCATCCCTCCACTCCCTCCACTGTGTCAGCACAAATGCCAGTGGAGTGACATAGTAAAAAGGGCATATCTTCCCAAAGGACATCCCAAACCCTGCTATTTTATATCCTAGCTAAGAGCCCTGGCTCCCCGGCTCAAGCCCATCTTGTTTGCTCTCTCCTTAGCTTGATGAGATCTATTTTGTGCAATACAGAACAGATTCAATAGGATAAAGCAAACAAAGATTTTTTAATCCCGTCTGAACTAGGCTGGAGGTTGTGGTGTTTTTCTGAACTGACTGAACCCAGAACTGAAGATGCAAAGGTTATGTGACTGGGAGAAGTATATGTGGGGAGGTGTCTCTCATTTTTGGTATGAAAGTGATGAACACATGACTTGATAGGAAGAAAAGTAACATTGAATCCTGACCACTAGATGAAGTGACATGGCTGAAAACATTAGGCAGATCGTGAAGACAAAAGCCCTCCCCCAGGGCATTTACGAAACCTTGCCGCTAGCCTCTAATAATCCTCCCAAACTCACTAAATTCAGCAGCACATTTCCAATGTACAAAACAGAGCAAAGGGATCTAGACTGTGGAAGAAATCTGTTGCAAACAAACAAAAGTTTGCCAACAGAACACCACTAATATCGTGATGTGACACAATCATCAGTATAAGGATGGCCACATTGGGTCAAACCTAAAATGTGTCTTCTTGGTGCCGATTCCAGTATTCCACTTCTCCTGACCGGGAGCAGCTGGAGGGCTGAGCCTGGCCCCTCACATTGCTCCATTTGTTTTTCAGCCACCTCAGAATACCACACTGACCTATGCATGGAAGCATCTTTTGTAACTGCAAATTCTCACTGCCAAGGTGTAACAGTCAGCTCAGAGCCATTATTTTTATATGTGTGATTAGGATTAGTATTCCCCCCATGTGCATTGCTTCATTTTTGCTAACAAGAATTTCATGGTTCACTGTGGTGCCCAGCCAGTACCATGACTGGTTTCTGCTGTACTAAAAAATCAAGCACTTTTTTACCACTCTAGTACCTCAGCATCAGCTGCGAACTTTGTCACCCCACTGTTTATTTCCCTTTCTAGCCTGTTGATGAATGTGTTGAATAGCACAAGCATAAGCCCAGATCACCAAAGAGATCTACCAGCGACCTTACTCCACTCGCAGATCTGACCTCAGCACACTTCACCCAGCACACCAAAAGTTCTCAGGAGCTGCGGAGGTGAAAGGAAGCAGCCACTCTGAGCCAGAATTAAATCCGGTGGTAGTGTATAAAGGATGAAACATCCAGCCAGCGAGGAAATGCTTTGCACAGAACAAACACTTCATCTCTCAGTCCTGATCCTCAAGGGAGACTTAAAAAACACTGTGCACAGATGCACCTGGGAATTAAATATATAACACTATGTCCTGGTTTCAGCTGGGATAGAGTTAAGTGTATTCTTAGTAGCGGGTACGGTGCTATGTTTTGAGCTCAGTATGAGAAGAACGTTGGGAACATACTGATGTTTTCAGCTGTTGCTAAGTCATGTTTAGTCAAGGATTTTTCAGCTTCTCCTGCCCAGCCAGCGAGAAGGCTGGAGGGGCACAAGGAGTTGGGAGGGAACACAGCCAGGG
>JANZLQ010000030.1:218116-228605 GCA_026212715.1 Elanus axillaris | reverse complement strand
GGGGGACAGGGGAAAGAGAAGCTCAAAAAAAGTCCCAAGAAATCCACCAAATTAAAAAGTTACATTTTATGTTTTGTGGCTTTAGAGATTACAGGGGGAGGTTACAACAAGAATCAAAATCATCTATAAAACCATCATTTTCTGTCAGACGCAATGTTTTCATGATTAGTGAACACAAAACATTTAAGAGAGAAATTCAGAAAGCTGCACAAGAAATACAAATGTACTTGAGAGGAAAAGAGACCAGAACATTTAATTATTTGAAATATCCGGTACTGTCATAAAAACAGATTGAAGCCATAAATGCCAGCTCTGTAATTGATGCTCAGACAAATAGTCTCAGTATCTGATATTACACTATTTATATATTTTCTCGCTGCTAATTTAATTCTCAGCTGTATCTGAATCAGAGATCACACTTTCATATCTGCTAAGGCAAGGAGCTTAGGAGTTCCTTTCTGGTACCTTTCCAGATCTCTCATAAATCCATTTAAATCGACCTAAGACTTTCCAAAAATCACCCTTTCCTGTCTTTCCTTGACTTCATTGTACAGCACAAAGAGCACACCTTCAAGGGAAACAGACAAAATGGATCTTCTTTTCTTCCTGCTGGGAGCCCAGGATACAGGCACACTTTTGGTTGTGCATTCAGCATCTCACAGCCACTTCTGCTAACTCTATGATTCTATACACTCCTTCACTATTAGTTTTTTGCTAGACCACTTACCAACAAACCAACTGTGCAAACTGGAAGCATTGGAAGGGCAACGGAGCTGGTGAGGGGCCTGGAGCACAAGTCCTGTGAGGAGCGGCCAAGGGAACTGGGATGTTCAGCCTGGAGAAAAGGAGGCCGAGGGGAGACCTGATCGCTCCCTGCAACCGCCTGAGAGGGGGCTGTGGTGAGGTGGGGGCTGGTCTCTGCTGGCTGGTGGCTGGAGACAGGGCGAGAGGCCTCAAGTTGTGGCAGGGGAGGTTTAGGTTGGATGTTAGAAAAAATTTCTTTACTGGGAGCGTTGTCAGGCATTGGAACAGGCTGCCCAGGGAAGTGGTTGAGTCACCATCCCTGGAGGGATTCAAAAAGCAGGTAGACAAGGCACTTCAGGACATGGTCTAGTGGGCATGGTTGATGGTTGGACTCAATGATCTTAAAGGTCTTTTCCAACCTAAATGATTCTATGATTCTATGCTCTTCAGCTCAACAAAATAAATTCTTATCCACATAACAATAGACTCTGCCAGAAAATATCTAAGTATTCTGATACATTAACTATGGCCAGAGTAAAATACCTTTGTCTACAGAACTCTCCACAGATCACCTCCTCCTGCTACCAACCCTTCTAACTGAACCTTTAGCTCAAAAGGGGCAGACAATCATGGTATGGTCCAAATCCTAATGATGATGTGTGTTTTATAGACTACAGCATCTTCTCTTCCCTCTATAAAACAAAGCCAGACCCAAAACCTCTGTAAGAACTGACAGAAGCCGAGTATTAAATAGCATGTGGGCAGTAAAGTATAAAAATTAGTGTCCTGGTTTCAACTGGGATAGAGTTAAGTGTCTTCCTAGTAGCTGGTACGGTGCTGTGTTTTGAGTTCAGTAGGAGAAGAATGTTGATAACACTCTGATGTTTTCGGTTGCTGCTGCCCAGCCAGCGAGAAGGCTGGAGGGGCACAAGGAGTTGGGAGGGAACACAGCCAGGGCAGTGACCCAAACTGGCCAGAGGGGTATTCCAGACCCTGGGACGTCACGTCCAGGAAATAAACTGGGTAAGTGGGGCAGGTGATCACCGCTCGGAGACTGACCGGGTGTCAATCAGCAGCGGGTGGTGAGCAATTGCACTGTGCACCATTTGTACATTCCAATCCTTTCAGTATTACTGTTGTCATTTTATTAGTGTTATCATTATTAGTTTCTTCTTTTCTGTTCTGTTAAACCGTTCTTATCTCAACCCACGAGTTCTACTTCTTTTCCTGATTTTCTCCCCCATCCCACTGGGGGTGCCGGGAGTGAGTGAGCAGCTGCCTGGTGTTTAGTTGCTGGCTGGGGTTAAACCACGACACACTAGGACATCAAGACCCATAGATTCAAATTTTATGGCACATTATAGTTTCCTTCTTGCCCCTCAAAACTTTTTGTGCTCCACAGAATTCAAAACCTCTCTCTCCCTCTTTCTTTCCCCCTCTGGCACTATCCTAACTGGAGTCTGAAGACTCCAGACACCTTTCCTTGCAAAGTCAGTCTGATAAGTAACTGACCTCAAGGATGTAATCTGAATCCCTAATTATGTCTAATGTCTGCTGCTCCTGGAGAAGGGATTGCCTGCTCAAAACTTGTCTACTTTTCTCCCCATTATACCACTTCATCTGATAAGATATTGCTGCCTATAGGCAGATGATATCTTAAGATCATCATGTTTATAACAAAATGTAACGTTTTGGTTTTGCTTGTTTGTTGTTGGTTTTTTACATTCATAGGAGATCCAGCTGGATTGTCAGATCTCCAGTCTTGAATACTGCCCTAATATTATGCAAATATGTTTACACTGGGCAGTAGCCCAGTGCAGTGATTTCAGGCACTGCTGCCAGGTTATGCCAACTTAGTCTGACTTTGAACTTCTGAAATACTTCCAGCTGTCTTGTGTACATATGTAAAAGCCATCAGCTAGCTTAAACCTTTGGCCATCAGGCAATATTAGGCCAGCACTCAACAACAGAACCCCGACTGTCAGGTGTCCAGAATAGGAATCCCTTGATTGTCTTTCATTCCCATGAAAATCTGTCAGATAACAAGGGCAGGCATCCTGTTTCTCACAGACAGTGAAAGAAAACGGAAAATAACACTCTTATTTGATATACTGAAAGGCACAATGGAACTGCAAGTTCTGTATGTTCTTCATCCTCATTTGTTTAATGGCTTACAAGGAACTGCAAAAGGAACATATGACACAAAAGATGCTGACCTTGTGTGTCCTTTTGAAAGAGGTCAGAGGTTGAACAAAGTTATTGTGCTTTTTCTTGCGCACCTTCACTCAGAACAAAAGTGAATGCAATAAGCATCGACAGCCACATTCAGGTTACACATCAGTGCTAAAGTGCCAGCCAGGAACTAAATTATGTACAGCAGCAACACAAGTGCCTTCCACATTCACAGGAAACTGCTGTCCAGACAAATACACATTTCCTAGCACAGTCTGAAACTAAACCAACTGTCATTAGGGAAGATAATATAAATATAGGAAGTATTCATACATGAAAATTTCCCTCATAATATCATTTATTCATATCCTTTTAAATGGCTACTATGTTTGGGGATTTTAGGTTTTAGTTTTAACAGTGACATGTAAACAGGTAACATGTTGCTCTTAAGCATTCAGAAATGCAGAAATTAAGGACAGAGAGAAAGGAACATTTAAAGAGCTGTCATCCTCTCTAAGCAGAATTTCAAGAATGATGCAAAAAAAGGATGAATGTTGGGTAGGTACTCGATGCACTTTTACCCTAAGCTAAAAGTCTTTGCTGTATTGTACTTACTTTGGTTTACACTTTTTACTTAAATGGATTTATTTACTCTACATGCCCATGAAATGAAGCAAGAAAAACAGTCCTGTGCTAAGGTACTTCTCTCACAACTGAAACCGATACAAGATCTTCATTTTACTGGCACTGAGAGATTAAAGTAACAGTTCCATTGTTTCCCACCTGTTTCACTTTTCAGCTTCGAATATCACGTATCTTCAACAGGCAAGTTTATTTGCAAATGACATCTTTTTTTTCCTATCCTGTAAAAATAATTTTACCGTTAAGTGCACTTTAAGACAATATTTAGACACTAAGATCACTGATAACATAGAATATTGTAGAAAAGCCACAGTCCTTGAACAAAATGCTGCAAACAGTTTCACTGGGGTGGGAATCAAACTACTGTGGATTAAAGGGAACTAATTCCCTATTAGTCTGTTTCTTCTACACCACTGCCAAGCCCCTTGTTGCCAGAACAGAGCCACAACTTTCCAACTTTCTGACCCCACGCAGTAGATACAGGGAGCCAGACCATATGTGTCTCTCACCAGTAACAGCTTGTAGCAGCTCACATCATGCATGGAAATAATAATTAGTGACTTTAACATTTAATATTAACATGCCTGGAATTCCCACCATAGGAAAGGTCTAGGGATCAGAGAGTGTTTCTTTCTTTCCCGAGATGCCTCGTGGAGACAGAAGAAGAAGAAAGTGGAAAAGGACACAAAACTTTAGGAGAGAGGTGGACGTGATATACCAGTACTGCCTCCCACAGTGTCCTCATTTGAAAACTGAGAATCAGTGTAATGGACAAGACTGTTAGATGGGCTTAAAATTGTCTGGACTAACATACTTAGAAGGTCGTGATCGATGTCCAGCCACAAGATGACAGTGAGTGAAGCGGAGATTTGTACTCGTGCCCACGCAGTTCCACATTTTCAGCAGTAGCCTGGATGGTGACAGGGTCCGTCTTCAGCAAATCTGTAGAGGACGCTGACAAAGGGGTATGGTTATGACTGTTAGGCTTTGCCAACCCAGTAGCCCAGAAACACTGCTACAGCTCCAGGCCTCCAGGCCCAACCAAGAGCAAGGCTGCACCTGTATCGGCCACAGGCACGCACGCACATACGAACAACACGTACATACGTACACACACGTCCAGCCACACACATCGATGCAGACAGACACACTGAGCCCAGGCTAAGGAGGATTTGGCAAAGAGACTGGGAGGATGACATGATCGCCACCTGCGCTGCCTGAAGAGGGAACCATGAAGTCAAGGGAAAAAAGCGTTTGAAGTCAAGGGAAAAAAAAACATTTTGCCGTAGTGCCAGGCAGTGTACGGAATAGCAGTAGCTGCATTCGGCAGCTTGGGGCCTTCACCAGGGGGGCAATGCAGCACCAGAACCGGTTGCCCCGGGAGCGGTGGAGCGCACGTAGCCGGAGGCTTTCAAGCCGTGGCTTGGCAAAACCCAGGCTGACCGATCAAAGCATTGTCCCTCTTAGGAGGAGGAGGTCGAGGAGGAACGAGCCGAGCGCTGCTCTGCAGCCATCGGGGCAAGGGGGTCACCAGCCCGCCAGCTCCCAGTCCCACAGTGTCCCAGCAGGGCAAGCAGGGCTAGGCCAGGAGCGGGGGGCAGCCATGTTCAGCCACGAGGCCAGGCAGGTCTGTAGTGGTGAGGCAGGTCCATGATCGAGCTGGGAGGACAGTCTGCAGGTCAGGGTCCAGGCAGGCAGGAACACCACTGGAGACGAGCGCTCCTACAGCAGAGCTCAGGCAGGGGCTGAAGGCCCCAGGTTCCGCTTGAAATGGGGGGCTCCAGGGCCATGGGCAGGGCAGGAGCAGGCCGCAGGCCAGGCTGGTCAGGGCCAGGAGGCTCAGCAGTGGCCTGGGATCTCTGGCAGGATGCTGAGCTGGATGGAACCCTCCAGAGGTCTCTGCCAAACAGCATTTCCATGGTTCTTCAGATGGTGCTCAGTTAATTGAGGGTGGCAGCTGCATAACCTCCATCACTGTTCCCCTAATCTGTGTTACTGGATCCATGGAGCAAGCCAGAGAACTAAATTTCTCTTATCTTTTTCCCCTCCCCCAAGGAAAGCTGGGAAGAGCAGAGAACCTCCCTAATCTGATTTTCATAAAGTAAATCTGGTTAGGAAAATGGAGAGGGCTTGCTAATGCAATCAGCATTTCAAAATATGTATGGTTTTAATGAACAAACCCAACAAAAGGTTCCTAATTGCACCTTTAAGCATACATTCATCTTCAACTTTCTATGTTCCCATAGTGTCTGTGATGTATTTTCTACACTGACGTATGTATTTTCTGTTGTATTCCCTTTTGGCTGTTTCTGTGAACCAAAAGCACTTGGTCATCCAGTAGGGAGAAAAAAGAAGAAGTATCAATTTAATTTTTTTTACATATAAAAGTAGCAATTAGAAAAAAAGAAGGACCAAGTAAACCATGTGAGGAAGTACACTTCAGTTTCAGCATTAAGATGGTATACACAAAGGCAAAATAAATACCTCTGAGTGATCAGCTGCTCAAAATTGTTGTGAGAGAGAAGGGATTGAAAACTAATTATGAGATGCGAAAGCCAAATTTGTAGTGGTGTGTGAAAAAACTTGCATAATGAGGGGCAGAAAGGGAAACATGATGAGAGGTAGGCAAGTTCAGCACTATGGGAAAAGGGAGGTGTATACGAGATATGCCAACAAAACCTTCTGTGCTGCAGAAAGGAACACATTCAATGAGAAGCAAAAAAGCAATGAGATGCAAAAGAGAAAAAAAATATTTTCTGAGGAGATACAGAACGAAAGGTGATATATAAAAAAGAACACGTATGTACAAGTGAAAAGTAAACCCTTTAAAAGTCATAAGTGTGTAGAAAAAGGCACGATGGAATGGAAAAATCATAATGAAATGCAAGTATGTGAGAAGAGGAAAAGGTGAGAGAAATGCAGAAAGCATCGCAGACTGGTATATAATAAAGAAAAAAGTGTAAACAGGAGGACATGCAAATAAAAAGATACAAAATATTATATAAAAAAGGAAACATAACAGCCTGCAGAGAAGAATATTCTTAATATTAAATAAGAGGTAAAAATGAAAAGCTGTAGTGTGATCCCCCAGTGGGGTGGGGGAGAGAATCAGAAGGAAAAAGGTATAACTCATGGGTTGAGATAAGAACAGTTTAATAGAAGAGAAAGGAAGAAAATAATAATAATAATAATTGGCACATACAAAACAGGTGATGCTCAATGCAATTGTTCACCACTTTCCAACTGATGCCCACTTAGCTCCCGAGCAGAGATGTCCCCCACCCAGGCGAACTCCCCCCAGTTTATATACTGGGTATGATGTCACATAGTATGGAATATCCCTTTGGCCAGCTTGGGTCAGCTGTCCTGGCTGTGTCTGCTCCCAAATTCTTGTGCCCCTTCTTCTGGCTGGGCATGAGAAGCTGAAAAATCCTTGACTTGGTATAAACACTACTTAGCAACAACTGAAAAAATCAGTGTGCTCTTGACATTATTCTCATACTAAATCCAAAACCTAACACTACCAGCTACTAGAAAGAAAACTAACTCTATCCCAGCTAAAACCAGGGCAGTAAGCAATGCATAAGGACTTGTAAAATGAAAATGTGTAATGACATTTTTAAAGACAAACGAGGAACAAGATGTGAATAATGGAGCTGCATGATGAAATGTAGAATGGCTATAAACATTAAAAGAGGAGATGTAAAAATCTGAAATATGTGTTGTTATACACCAAAGGAGGTAGTGTATAAGTTAAAAAAATCAAACCAGGTGATTCATTGAGGAAAATTTCCAAGAAAAATTTAAGGTTTGTAAAAGACAAAAAGGAAAATTAATTCTGAAAAAGAAAATTCATAAGACAATGCAAAAATAAAAGTGCATAAATATAAAGAAGAAAAGCATGAGAGTATTCAAAACTGGAAATGTGTCATGAACTATAAAATATGAAACACATCATGAGAAATAAATCAAGCTGCATAATCACATGCATTAGGGAAAGTGCAGAAATAGTTTTGAAAAAGAAAACACAGAAAAAGATGCACAATCTGAAAAGGAAACATGGGAGGATTTGCAGATACAAAAATGTATGCTAAGAGGTGCCACCACCCCCAAGTTTCAAAAAATACAAAAAAGGAAGTTTGTTATGCACTGTGTAAATGAAAACCTAGTATAAGATACAAAAATGAAATTTGCAATGCAATACCATTCAAATGAGTAATGAGATATTAAAAGAATATGTTTATTGAGGTGCAAAAGGAAACAGTTTACTCAGGTGTAAAAAAAAATTACAGATTTGAAAAATCTTAGTAAGATGCTAGTAGGAATACATGAAATTTATCATAAGAAGTAAAAAGTTAACTGAAGAACCTGAGGAAAGGAAAATGCATGGGGAAATCTGAAAGTTCATGCTCAGAATGCTATGCATAGTCTGTAATGGGCAACGAGAAGGAAATTGGCTAATAAGCGATGATACATGAAATTCCTAATTAGATCTAAAAGTACATAATGAGATGCTGAAGCAAAACCAAGCAGTGAAATAAAAATGAACAGGCACAGCAAAAACCGAAACTGGAGATGAGATGTAAAAAAGCATTCATATTGAGATACAGAATCAAAAAAGTGGGTAATGAGATGTGAAAAGGAAACCGCATAATAGCATTTGACATCAGAAATACATAGGAATTTGAAAAATTGTAATAAGACATGAAATACAAAATCTGAAAGAGTAATGATAGGCAAGACCAGAAATGCACCTTTGAGATCGAAGAGGAAAAATTAAATAAGATGCAAAGTTAAGTAGTGAATCATGTGATGCAATAGGGAAAATGCAGAACGAATTATGAAAGATTAAATGCATGATGAAATGCAGAAGGAAAAATCCCTAACAAGTTGTGAAAAATCAGTGTTTGACAGGAAGAAAACCCCCCAGTGTATGATGTAACATGAACGCTGAAATCCACAGTGAGGGTCTGGAGAATGAGATGTGAAAACAGAAATAAAATGATTTGTGATAACTATCATCCATAATGACAAGCAAAAACAAGATTTGAAATGCTAATGCAGCATGGCATGTGAAATAATGCCAAAGGAGATAAAAAAGCTAAGGTGCATAATGGAATATGGAAACAGAAATATATAATGAAGTGTGAAAAAGAAAACATGTACCAACACAGGAAATGCTCGCAATAACGCATGCATTGGAAACGAGTTTGTCTTAGAAGGACTGAAGCACAAAAAGCAGCATGAAAATGGAACAGTATAGATGTTGAACTGTCAGAACGGAAACTTTCAAGAGGTTCAGAGCAGGAATTTTACTTGAATATTTGAACAATGGGATTAATTACAAATTCCCTGGCTGTTGTGGGCTTATTTCACCTTTTTTCCTTTTCAGCTTGCCCCATTTGCCTCAAGTCAGATGCAAGAAGGATCTGACCCTCCGTTTGCACACGAGTTCTTGACATCCAGTGATACGATATCATAATGTGCCAGCTTCACTTTGTGTGGCATCGTGTCTTACCATGTCATAGCAATAGGCTCCACTGGCAGATTACATAGGAGAAACAGCCTTTGGGAATTGTCCCTCAGGCACGTCAAGGCCACCAAGCAGCTTATTAATTGCCTTAAGGCATTTGTGCCCAGGCCCACCAGCAGAAATGTGGATGACTTTGTTGGGTACGGGTCTACAAAGAATCAGACAATAGTTACACAGTGATTTTGAGCATGTTAATAGTCTATATAAACAACGGTCTTAAGTGCTTACAGAAGGCGGCAAACAATTGCAATACATTTTTACTACCTTGTGCTTTAGTTATGCCAAGCAATATATATATAAGGCTAAATTCCCCAAACAGCAACAGCATACTTGGCCTTGAAGCACACTTGCAAGCCTTGTGAGGGTGCTGTGTTGGAACGCTGGGTCTGCTTGGCCCCGACAGTGCTGTCTGGGCTGTGTCCAGCCATTGGGCTCTGACCTTGACTTTCACCTGTGAATATTTAATGCTAAAGCAATCTGTTCTCCAGCACATAGCCCAAAGGCGATGCGACATTGACATCATCTCATGTCCCCAGGATATTTCCATCCCACGGGTAGCTCGGTTTTGCAAAGGCTCTGTAGCAGAGATAGGTCGCAGGTATCGCTCATACAGGAGGCTCATCGTCCCTGCGGAGCGTGCTTACGAAGAGGGAAACTTCCGAATCACAGAGGAGCAAGATTTGGACCATGCAAGACACATACCA
The DNA here is from genome assembly GCA_026212715.1 of Elanus axillaris. NCBI lineage: Eukaryota > Metazoa > Chordata > Aves > Accipitriformes > Accipitridae > Elanus > Elanus axillaris. The sequence continues at coordinate 218,810 of JANZLQ010000030.1, read as the reverse complement.
GGAAGGCTACACAGCCACAGGCAGGTTGGGACAAAACTTTGCCTTAACAAGGATGAGCAGAAGGCTCTCCAGGGTAAAGGCAGGGATGCAGTAGCAGTAACCCCAGCTAGCCCGTACAGGACCATCCTACCCCTAAGCCAAGTACTTCACAGGCTGCCCTGGGAACACACACCAGAAATGCGGTGTAGCACCAGCTGAGTCACCCCTGGTCGGTGGCCCCCTCAGGAGGGGTCACTGCACGGAACACGTGCTGCCCTACTTCTGCTGCCAGTCATCCCTGCCACGGGCCATAAAAAAGGCACGGCTCAGAAAAGACCTGGTATCAAGGTGTCGTGGTTTAACCCCAGCCAGCAACTAAGCACCAGGCAGCTGTTCACTCACTTCCCCCCCACCCAGTGGGATGGGGGAGAAAATCAGGAAAAGAAGTAGAACTCGTGGGTTGAGATAAGAACGGTTTGATAGAACAGAACAGAAGAAACTAAAAATGATAATAATAACACTAATAAAATGACAACAGTAATACTAAAAGGATTGGAATGCGCAAATGATGCACAGTGCAATTGCTCACCACCTGCCGATCGACACCCAGTCAGTCCCCGAGTGGTGATCACCTGCCCCACTTACCCCAGTTTATTTCCTGGACGTGACATCCCAGGGTCTGGAATGTCCCTTTGGCCAGTTGGGGTCACTGCCC
>JANZLQ010000030.1:163530-192790 GCA_026212715.1 Elanus axillaris | reverse complement strand
CCCCCCCCCCCCGGGGGGGGGGGGGGGGGGGGGGGGGGGAGTGAGCGGCTGGCTGGGGTTAAACCAGGACACCAGGGTGATTGCTGATATTATGTTACTGACTAAAGATTTCACTCTATCAACTCTTTAATCTTAAGGAAATAGTATTAATGGTAAATTGACTACTGAACTAAAGCTGGATAACACAAGGAACATTAGCTCCTATTTGCACCGTTCAAAGAATCCCCAATCTGGATGATGCTTGGAGCTATTTCCAAGAGTGTCTCTTACACCCATGCTGAGAATACCCTATTTTCAGCTGATTCCTTAAACTTGGAGGGAGGAAAAAAAAGAAAAGAAAACGGCCATTTCAGGCATGCTAGAGAAGAGAACCTGTCGGTGTGCCAGTTCCATTCCCAAGAGCACTTAGGAAAAAAGGAAAAATCTCTTCTGCATGCCAAAATGACAAGGAGCTCACGCACCTGAGCTGGATGTGCGCAGTTAAGGGACCGGGAGATCCCCAGGAAGGAAACAACAGTTCAACGTCTGGAATCACGAAACACCGTGGTAGCAGCATAGCAGCCCGGAGCGCTTCAGACGTCGGCAAATCTTGGAAGAGACCCACAGGAGAGGAGTTAAAAACCCTGCGCTTGAGTCAGTTTAAAGCCTTATCGCTAGATGGGCAGCATTCAGTTCCAGGACCCCACAGGGAATTCCACCTGAAATAAAAAATAAAAAAATTTTAAAAACTCCTCTCCCAAATGCACAGGAAAAAAAGCTCTTCTTTCTCCAGACTCGATATCTACCTGGCAAGAAATAAGGATAAGCTAATTGTGAATTTACTGACAGCAATCTGCTTAAACAACGCTGAAAAAATTAATTCATGTTCACCACATCCTCAGATCCTGCTGAGCTCTTTCTACCTCATGTGCATCAAAAGGGCCTCTGAAATTTAAATGCCTAATGAATAGCTCATTTTGCCTTGGTAATTTAAATAGCATTCAGGCCTGGAGGATTACAGCCCTCGCAGGCCCAGATGCCCCCCGCCCCTCCTCCCCCATGGTCCTCCCTCCTCTCAGGAGTTCACGAGAGCCAGGAAGCACAGGGCTTTAGTTCCTACAAAAGATAAAGGCCTATAGGGAAAAAGAGAAGATAGCTGCGAGGTGAAGGAACAGGTGGATCATTTTGAGAAGTATTTATTAGCCTTTTCTTTCTCTGAGGTTTGGCTGACGTGACTGTTTATACCCTTGGATACTCCCGGCATCATCCTACGTCTTAGGGTCTGTCAGGGCATTTCTGAGCCTTCCAAGCAGATAACCATCTTAGCACTTCTCTGCAAAATGCTGGGGTACACTTCGATGCTGTCATGGTTTAACCCCAGCCAGCAACTAAAGCACCACACAGCCACTCACTCCCGGCCCCCCAGTGGGATGGGGGAGAAAAATCAGGAAAAGAAGTAAAACTTGTGGGCTGAGATAAGAATGGTTTGATAGAACAGAAAAGAAACTAATAATAATAACACTAATAAAATGACAACAGTAATACTGAAAGGACTGGAATGCACAAATGGTGCACAGTGCAATTGCTCACCACCCGCCGATCGACACCCGGTCAGTCCCCGAGCGGTGATCACCTGCCCCACTTACCCCAGTTTATTTCCTGGACGTGACATCCCAGGGTCTGGAATACCCCTCTGGCCAGTTTGGGTCACTGCCCCGGACGTGTCCTGTCCCAACTCCTTGTGCCCCTCCAGCCTTCTCGCTGGCTGGGCAGGAGAAGCTGAAACATCCTTGACTTAGTCTAAACACTACTTGGCAACAACTGAAAACATCCCTGTGTTATCCACATTCTTCTCATACTGAACCCAAACCATAACACTGTACCAGCTGCTAGAAAGAAAATTAACTCTATCCCAGCTGAAACCAGGGCAGCTATCCCAACAGATAGGTAATGTTTGATGAAGGTACACGTGCACATCTCATCTAGCTGTTCTGAACACACTGGAGGTGGAGGCATGTCTCAGTAAAGCTCCATGTGTGGCTTGTGCCATGGTGGGACATGCTCTGATCGCAAGGTGCACCTTGTGATTACTGTGTGATCATGGAGCAGACTCTTAACAGGATGTAACGTGCCCCATCAGCTTGAATGACAACTGCACAGTCAGCATTGGTCCCAACGTCGTGTCTGCTATAGGTACAGTATTGGGACTAAGGCTTAGTGCTGTGGGCATCTCCTAGATGTCAAGAAAACTTCAAAAATTCCTCTGACCTGGAAGCCTCTGATCTGAGAAAATAAACCAATAAATGAATTTCCTAATCCAAAATGTACTTTAGAGAAAGCTGCATCAGACACTTGAAAGAACTGAAAATAGGAAACTAGCAAGGATAAAGATTCAATAAGGTCAAATCTGTCATTAAGTCCTGAACCTTGACTCTTTCCAGCAGATGGGTAAGGACCACCAATTCTGTTGTATAAAGCTAGAAGACCATGCTATCATCTAAGGGAACGTTCACAGCGGATTTTTTTTAAGTATCAAATTTAGAGCTGCAGGGAGTATACAGAGAAAAAAACCCAACTATATCCTACACAAATCTGAGAACATTGATATTAAGAATATTGTAGAGCAAGTAAGAGATAAAATCAGCTTAATATTTCTCCCCTTTGGGACAGTCTAGACTATCCATATGAAGTTAAAGCAAATGCACTAGAAGAGCGGAGAAGAAAATTCTTTCATGTCACCAAGACCTGACCGTGCAAGTAGATGAGAGAGGGACCTGGCGAGGGGACAGAGAAATTTATTGCATGTAGACACAACAATTCTGTGGTAGATCTCTCCTTCCCCATGGGAGGACCCTTCTTGCTGATGAAGAACTAGCTTTTTTTCAAGCCATCACAGACAGCCGGGAGCCACGCAACAAGAATTTAAATAGCTTTTATGCCTACAGGATCATATTCCCTGCAATCTTAGATGCCTCCCCACGCCTCCTCTCCCACACTTCTGAGCTTGGACCTACCTGTATCAGTAGGTCAATGAACAGGAATGGGAAGCAAGAGCCCCCAGGGAACTGAGCTAGGTCTTGGACACCAGGCTAGGTCAAAGGGTGTCATGAAACTCCCACCCCATTTTATCCACTGAAGTTCTCAGGGTTATTGGAGGGGTCTGGGGTGATTCATGCCTTTTTCTTCTAGATATCACAAAAGCCCCTGACAGGAAACCAGCGTAAAACCATTTCTCCACCAAAATTGAGAAAGGAGGGCTGGCTACCTCAGTCATACCACATTCCCTAGACCAATTACACCCAGATCTTCTACTTGTCATCCATAGATCTGAAATGACAGTCGGCGTATGTTCAGCGTTCCCAGGAGGCAAGTCATGCTTACATCAAAGCCAGAGATCAGAAGTTTGTCAACGCAAGAATGGTGCAAACAGATGCAAAAAGCTGGGTGATGGTATCTGTCATTCCTAGTACTTCACATCATTTTGAGATGACACAAAAGCTAACTTGAGCTCTGATGTATCTCCAGAAGAAGTAGATCCTCAGTTGTCAGAAGATTCTTTAAATCTGAGTCTGCAGCTCCTTCCGTGACTTGGAGAGGATGACGCTTTTCTTTTTGTCCTTTTTTTTTTTTCCTGAAATGAGGAAAGCCACAGGTAATTTCACCAGTAAAACTCTGGACTTGCAATAAAAGATAATCACTAACACTACTGGAAATACTTCATCTGATATGTCTTTGGTTTACATGTTATCTTTGTGAGACAGGTTGGTGAATTCAGTCAATACTGTCAAGAAATACGCCCAGGTCTCACTCCTCTTCATCATTTCTAACCCATAAGCTTTCACTGTTTGGACGTAGCTATAAATTCCTCATTTCCAGCCTTGTGCTTTTTATTTCATCCCACCTCTAACCCTCGGTACTAAAAACCTCTTAATGCTGTGTATTGGCCACGCTTCCCGCATTTGTCACATCAGCAGATTCAGCTGGTGCGGGGCGGTTCTTGCGTCACAGTCATTAGCAAACAGTCAAAAATCATGGGTTTCCCAAACAAATCCTGAACCCAACTGCACCACCTTGGCACAAAACTGTGCTCCCAGCGCCATCTATTGATCCCATCCCGCTGGAGGGGAAGGCACCGCACACCCAAACACACACACTTCACTGAACAACTTAAATATACGCATCTATGATTATTATTTCATAGCAGCGACGCTGGGTTAGGCATTACGAAACATTTGATGCATTAGTGTTGCATTTTGCCTCGGTTTCTAATTAGCCCTATTCTGCTTTCCGACAAAAATAAAGATTAAATACTGATGGGAGTTGCCCAGATGACAACTTTTGCCATTTCTTAGCGATTTTGGTATCTTAGAGATCCTGGAGCTCTTCTCCTTACACCATACTAGCACTAGGGGGGTATTTGCTGGTGGGCTTAAGTCCTTCTTAGTAGATCCACAGCTTGGCATGACGCAATTCCCATTCCACTGGGATGGTCATTTTATCTTTCAATTTAAGATCATTCAGCCCTTAGCTTTTGCTTGCTGTTTCTTTGTGGAATTTTTTTTTCTATGTACCCAGTCCTGACGAACATTCTTCTCTCCCCGATTTCTAGGATGGAAAGGGACGGCTCTGATCTAGACAGATAGGATCGAGAGGTATTTAGGCAAAACTTGGGCTAACAGCAGCTTCCAGATCTTATCTTTTTAAAAGCCTTTTCATGAGGCTTCCAGCTCCATCAGTGCTGCTGTTCTACCTTTCAGGCAGCATTACTGCAAGTATTCTACCTATTCCTGTACTGCAGAATAAATGCAAACAAGCAGATTTTAATTATCAAAAGTTTCCATGATGAATCTCTGCAACCCTCATCAGGAAGAAAAGGTGAAGGGCTTTGCATTTTAGAGCATTTTGCGGATGTCATACACAAATCACTACTCCCACGCGTCTTCAGTGTGTTACCATTGCAAATACAAGCTGACGGAAATCAGAAGAGACAAAATGTATGTTTATCAATAATACTAATAAAACAAAGAATGCAACAAAAATGCACTTTAGTCAGGAAAATTCATTGATTTACTTCCTGATCAGTAATCTGTGTTTGGGGACCATGCATTTCCAGGGATTATTAACTTCAGAAGTCAGGCTGTTCTTACCTGTTTCAACCTGTTGGTCCCAGAATTTGCAGATACATTTTATCAAGTGCAGGACAAAGCAAAAAATGAACCTCTCCTGCCCGTCTTCTGTCCCCATTAAAATATTTCATAAACCCAAGAAAGTAAAATTTAAAAATAGTTGATTCTTTTTTGTGATGTAGAAAAATTCAGACTAAGAGGAGCCACACAGAGGTCATGTGGCCCGACCTCCTGGCCCAGCAGGACTGCCTTTGACATTTGATTAGATTAGCCAGGTCCTTGTCCAGGCAAGTGTTTAAAATTTCAAAGGATGGAAATTTTACCACCGCTCTACAGGATTTGTATTCAGTGCTTAACCACTCATGATTTCCAATATTCATGCATGGAACTCGCATAGCTTTACTTACCCTGACCACTCCTTTATAACAGAGGAGCGGGAGGAAATGGCAAGTAATTTTGTTCAACCGCTACAGCAGGAACTAGTCAGAAATCTGCCACACAGACCTGCTCGTGAGCAGAACTGGCAGCGTCTCCTCCCAGCCTGAGGGGCAAACAGACCTCCTGGGCTGACTTTGCCCCCCCCCAGCAGAACAAGTCTTGCACCTGCAGCTGAGAAGTGCAACTCTGCTCTGTTCACCCGCAGAAGAAGACTGAACGCACCTATATGGACGACTAATAGATTAATCTTCTTCTCCGTTCCTCAGTCTCCTACGACATTTCCCTGAGAGAACAGAGATAATCTGATGATCTCGCCCATGATTATACGGTAAGTGGTACTCAAGCTGTCTGTTATCACCTGGACAAGGTGATATTTCACCCACTCGTCTTGGCTCCTCAAATTAGCCAGATGCATTCAACAGTAATCCTGAAGGGGTGGATGTAGCCCATCAGAAGATTCAGCTTTTCCTCTCAAAAGGAGCATGAAGTAAACACACAAACATTTTCTCAACAGAACATCCCCAAGGGGATCAGTGCCAAAGTTTTCCCCGATAGAAGGTGGTTATTTTAGCACAGATGTTACAGACTTCCAGATTGAACACTGCTTTCATCCTCTCACATGGAAAATCCTGTAATAGGACCTCCTAAATCCTGCTTGGTTTAGGTTTAAAAATGAGTCCGTGAGGCATTTATTTGGAACCCACTTTTTAGTAAGACAGTAAATAAACCTACTACTGTTCAACTCTTGCAAGTTACTGAAGCAGGGAACAGCTTGCTGCACAGCTAAGAATTCACAGCAGAAAAACATGTCACATCAGCGGGTAAGGGGAAAGTGGCTGGGGTGGGATGAGATGCCCTTTGCACCCACAATCCTAGTATCAGAGGCACTGGCACGAAGGCCACTAGCAGTAACTCAGCAGAAAATTTTCCTGGTCTCAAGTGTAGACGTGTATCAACAGTATGAGCATGCATATGGGCTATTCCCCGAAGGAAAAAATACCTCCATTCATTATTTCTCTTTATGTTCACGCATCAATCCCTCAAAAAAAGACTTATTTAAAAAACAAATGGCTGGAGAATCCCTAGTTGATCTGAAACTGAACATGCCATCGGCAACGTTCTGTGCCAGAACTCTTGCAGTAGCGTAACACTGATAAAAACTTGACCAGAGCTTTAGGCAGCACTTTGCGTGCTTTGGGTACAAAGATGTTCTACAAGAGGCATCCCTGCCATCCTTCCACTGAAACGCAACTGTAGCCTGTGACCGTTACTTTAACCAATTGTAACAGAAACATATGGCTGATCATCTAGCAAGAATCCTTTGTTAAAAAGTTAAAAACATTTTGCCTAATAAATCTCTCGCAGACACAAGCTGTCCATAGGTTTCCTTAAGTGATCTCCTTCTTCTAAGAATAAAGGGAGGACTTCTGTCATCCAAAACAGGCAAGGCACCTCCAGGACCGAAACTTACACGGTATGTTGGAAGGAAGTAAAAAACAACCAAGCAAATTTAATACAAGTTAATAGAAGAAAGCCTAAGGCCATCAGAAGAAGATTCCAAGAAAGGTCAGCTACAGCAGCCTTCTGGCTGTGAACCTGAGGTTCAGTAAGTCGTCATATTGTCATTCTGATACCTTTTTGCTACAGGTGAATTAAAGTAAACAACCACCTGTTCCAGGTCTGAATACTGGGGTTTATCTACAAACCAACAAGGTTTGAGCTTTTACCCCAGCTGGTTATTCCACACACTCCTCCACTCGCACCCCCAAAGCATGACATTTGCTAGGGTCTCGACGCCCTTCCCAGCAGGGAGACTTGCTGCCGGTTTGCCAAGGTCAGGCAGAAAACCACGTCCCTCCGCACCGTACAGCTACCCACAGTTACCGGTCCGAGGCTGCATCAGCCAAGGTCCCGGGGCATCCCCTGGTATTCTCCACGTACCTTCCTCAACTCCAGGATCTCTCTTTTCAGGTTTCCCTTCCTTCTAAGGCCACCTCCAAAATATTTCTTTTTGGAAGCCCTTGTACTTTACGGAACACGCCCAAGCCCCAGTCAAAACAGTCTACATGCAGAAGGAGAAGGTGTGATCAGCCACCTCACCGATGGCTCCGTCATATCTCTTAACTGGAGAACTCAGGACACAACTTTGGTTTAGTTCAGGTGTTAAATTTATAACCAGACTATATTGGCAGCAGCCAGCAAGTAGAAGGCCTGTTGTCCTGGAAGGCTCAGAAGCTGACCCATTCACACACACACACCCCCCCATACACCAAGTTATCCATTGTCTGTTAGCATTCGCAATTTAAGCTTTTCTTTTTGCCCACAAACGATAAAGAGATCACGTTGCCTCAAGGTCTACTATATTCCGACACTGCTCTTCGACGGACTGCTGCTGTGCCCATTCTCAAGTTGCTGTTCCCGTGGAAAGACGGACTGCTGAACCAGCAATGCTCTACCAGCAGTCGCGCTTCGGTCTTCTCGCCCTGCCTCTGTGCCTGGGGGGAGGCTTTTACAGGAGAAGTCCAATGCAGCACCAAGCACTGACATCTCTTGGAAAAGGTAAGAGATAGCAAATGAGCTCTTTCTACAACGTACTCTGTGGGTCCTGCTCATCTGTTCAATCCACAGTCTCATCCTTCCACATCTGAAGTCCATGGCTAATTTTGCCTATGAACAGTGTACAAAACAGTCAGTAGGGCCAGGAACAGGTCAGGTGGATATCAGAGATTATTGTCAGACAACAGGGGCTCAAAGGAACCAAGTGAGACTCTTAATGCATTAGAAGGAGACTACTAGCAAGGATAAATAGTTGGGCAGAATCTGTGGGAAGAATAAAGCAAAGTCACCATCTGGACAGGAAAAGGGAAAAGGTGGAGCCCCAGAAAACTGAAGTTCCGAGACCAATGCTGCTGCACTAAATCTTTGTCTGCAGAGATAATATATATCCCTCTGTCAGTCATGTCCCACTGACTAACTGACCTTGAGTGCGTATTATTTTCCCTTCCCACCAGTTTTTTCTCAAGTGGATACTCATTAAGACAGACCGAGTACCACAGACCTCTCTGACTCTGAATCCCTAGTCCTGCATTACTATCTATTAAAAATAGTTTGGTTTCCTTTCTTGGAGTTCACGGATTTACACCAGTTGCTGCCAAAGATTCAATTTCTGAAATTCTGAATTTGAGTCAGTTATTGACATTGCAGAGTCCTCTCACAGGGTTAATAGAAGTCAACAAAAAAGACAAGCTATGTCCAATTTTTGAGGAGGCTGAAAATTGGACAAATATTTTGAAAGGAATTCAGAAACTACAGGGAGGGACTAAAAAAATTATATGGAAAGTTAATGTATCCCAAGGAATCATTTAGTCAGTCTCCTCTTTGAAGAGTACTGTTGGGAACAGCCTCCAGCTCCTTTGCTCTCTCACTATCGAGGGATCGAATCCACAGCTGCGAAACCAACAGCCATGCTCATTACTCCCGTTATAAACACACCACAAACATTTGTGGAAGGCATCCATCCACCTTCCAAGCTCGTTCTGAAGGTGTTCAGCATGAACAATTTAAAGCAGACATTCAAAGCATACTTCAAACAACAGGGTAAGGTCAAGTATTAATTCATCCATTACATTTCCTATAAAAATGTACAGAAGAGTGACTGGTCTCCAAAGTTTATTAAAAATCAAAGAATAGAAAACTTTACATAAAAATATGTCAATTTTAGCTTCCACATAGTTGTCCACACAAAAAATTTAAACATGATTTTTTTTAAACCTGTAGCACATAACCACAGTGATAGCCAGGCCAATTTATTTGGTTCACCATGACTGAAGTGTTACATGATACCACTTTTCAAATGAGTTTTGCTTTAAAATGGACGCTAGTATAAGACACCAACTAAAGCCTTTGAAGGCTCCTTAATGTAGTTATGCTCAATATTGCTGTGTGTGAAGACTAAGCAGTACAGGCTCATGTAACAGCCCTTAGATATTATTTATGATTCAGCTCACAATTTTTAAAACTTTTTTTTTTTAAATTGTGATGAGTCTGGAGCATTAAGACAAACTTTTTGCAAACAGATATGCACTACTCTACTTTGGAATGTTGCCCTCTCTCCCCTCAAGGACCTGTGTTTGACAGATTCAGTAATAACATGAACTACTTCTGCTTCAAAGGCATACAGCATATTAAAAAGCTTCATGCTTGACACCTCATTTTAATATTCAGATATCAGTTTTAAAACCTTCTATATCTGTACACAGTATAGATGTCCTGTTAACAGGATTCTTCAGCTTTCTCTGCTAGTGGACTTACATAACTGATCTGTAGTTTTCTGTATAGCTTAAGAACTCTCATTAAAAAAAACAGGAAGTCAGAGGGCATGAGATGTGACCTACTCCCAGGACAACTGTGGTGCTTTAAAAACTCAGGGTTAGGCAGGATGTACATTTTTCAAAAAGTTAAAGACAGTGTTTGTCATGGCAATACACACTTGCATAGTATACCTGTATGCATCTGTAAATTAAGTGCCAGCCACTCATACTGTGTACAACACTGGGCTGTGCTCTCCTGCAATACATTAAAAGATACTTCTCATAACGCTTAGAGCAGCTGAAGTACTTTTTATATATTTGCTCTTAACAGAACTAATGCATACTGCTATACAGATTCCTTAATGGAATCAACATATTTCCTTTCTCCACATTCCTTAAGCCGGGTACCTCTGTTTAATAATGTTGTTTGAACCCAAACATTAACAGGTTACGTTACTAAAATGCATCAAAGCGTGTAGTTCACCGCTTTTTAATTTCACATCAGGACTTGAACCAACCTTTTTCCCCTCCCTCTCAAAAGTTTTACTTCTGGTACTACAAATGCTGGATTTGTTGTCTAGTTAAAGGAATAAAATTAAAACTCATTGGTCAGAGCAAGACGACTGATAGAGGCCAGACAATGAGCTAAAAAACACAGGGTCAAAATGCTTTGGAGCTTAATACCTTCTTAAAACCGTAAGCCAAATCGCACTTTCATTGTGAATCAAGAAGCCTCAAATATTACCAAATGTCATGTTTGTAACACTGCTCAGACAACCTGCCAAAACTATGAACCCAACTTAGATAATGCAACCTGGGAAAGGATCTGTAAATTAAAAAACCTCTTCCCCTTAAATATAAGTTATGTGACAATATGAAATTAAATTAAAAATTCCAAGTTATTGCACAAATTATACTTCCAATATTTACAGAGCAAAAAATTCTGAACTTTCAAACAAAAACAGGAGAGCAGCAAATTTACTTTTATGAATTCCCAACCTGATTTGCTGCAAAGAAAAAAAAAAAAGAATTCCAAGGGGCTGAAGTTTCCTTCACTTCTAAAATAAAAGAAAACAGAACCCACAAAGGAACAGATGTAGCCACAGCAAAATAGCCACAGCATTTGTAAATGTCCTTGCAGTTCTATTGTCAGAGCTGCTTCGGCACTGTACGAACCATTGTGGGAAGGCAGAAAACAAACTTCCACATTTAATAAGGCTTCACAGATAAGCACAACTACTTCTTGAAGATGGACTGAACCACCACACAAAGAAACATGCAAAGAAGTCAGCTGCAGATATTTGGCAACACCAATAAAACGATGTGCTGGACGCTGGTCTCCATCCCTCAAGTCGAGTGGCACTCACTCCATTTGTCTGAACAGGGAAGGTCATTTTGGCATCTGCCATTATCTGCTCAGACTAATAGGCAAACTGTCTCTGTGTTTTTTTCTTCTCCATATATTACGATTGTACTGGTGGTGTCCTCTGTTACCAACTGGTTGCCTCATGCCTCCACTGCTGACGGGGCTGTAGCTGTTGCCTTGGTTATGAGTTCCTTTCATGGAAAACTTCATTCCGCTGTGCTGCTAAAAAACACAAGACAAGCACTCAGTTTAGGCATACAAACAACTGAAACAAGGCACATATTACCAGTGGTATCTCCTCAACATACAAGTCATTCCCACAGAACACCGCTTGAAGCAGCTGGTCCTTTCACGCTTGTCCAATTTTAGCTGTGCAAGTCCAGCAGCACTAACACTAACCGCTTAAGAGGCGTTTTCTGAAGTAGATGTCCTGCAAATGAAATGGTATAGATTTCAAAGCGTCCTTAAAAACCTTGGATCTCAGTATGGAACACCCTCCCTACACATCACCCTTCTAAAAACAAAGACCTTCCACATTAAATACTAATTGTGACAGTCATGTCTATTTTAGAGGATCTTAGCAAGAGCATGACCAAGTGAGTTACTCAATAACACTTTCAGAAACATCATGGATAAATGCAAGGGTGTGATCATATGTACTGATACATACAAAGCACAAGTCTGCTCTGCCCATAATCTCACTCAGCTACAGGTAAACCAGCTGTGGCTTGTAAGGAGCTTGTAAATCCTACTGGTAGACTACAGCTAGACAGCTCCTAGACCATACCACTCATCCAGACTGAGGCAAAACAAACTGAATGATCAGGAGCATAGCATGACACTTGTTTGGGGGTAATCTCCAATAACTTGGAACAGAAACTGCCAAAAAAGGTTTAGTGGCAGCCTGAGTAAGTCTACCACACCACAAGGTACCACAGGCATGCCTATCACTTAGGGGCATACAGTAAGTTGGTTTAATATGTATGCATTTAAAATGGGTGCAAGAGTTTCAAAAGAATAAATTGAAACAGACTTCCCAAATACCAGTAACTTCAATGCAAGCAACCTGACGCCTGACAGCAATAACTTTAAGACAGACAACTGACTGCCTTTAACAAAGCTAATACATTTTGTCTACCCTAAGTGGTTAAACAGGAACACCATAAAGCTGACATTTGAGGCAACTGCTTAGAATGTAAAATATCTGCAGCTACTTTAGCAAGCTGTATTTCCAAACAAGTTTGGAGTAGAAAGAAATATGAGTACACCAAGCCATCATTACAGTGGTGTGCACAAAACTAAAACAGTTACTGAAGGCATAATTCCATAAGCAACATTTTACTGTCAAATTATAATTAGAAGAGACACTGAGCATACAGAAAAACAAACTGGTGAAGACTAGTATTGAGGAATAATTAAAGTTCACTGCAGGGTGGCAAAACCCCCTTAAAACTGTTTTTTAATTTGTAAAGTGTGTCCCACAGCAAGCTAATCAACCTTCAACATGCACCTACTAGACTCCCAAGACAGAGATGCTAAGTGCAGACTACCAATAGTAAAATATTCAAGGACAAACAGAAAAAGGGAATGCAAGCTGAGAATCCTTCATTTTTAAGAGACACAACTACCCAAACCTTATTTATTGACGTATGTTGCTAAAACATCTATTGGAAGCTATTTATGAAAGTCAACAACGTAAGACTAAAAAAATTTTAGAGAATGTTTTATATTTTTGGCAAGTGGTCCTTCAAACACACCCATCCTTGTGCAGCAAAGTCTTCTAGTTCAGTAAGTGTACATTTGACTCTCAATTATATAAGCAGATAATTAAGCATTTACATTAAATGAAGTCAAAATGCTAAAAATTATCCTTCAACAGTCAAAACACTCAAAACAGCCAGTCATTACAGTTACCCTCAACTACATGCTGAAAAACAGAGGAAAACTTTAGTTTTGTCACTGTACAACCAGAACAAAATTCTGACCAAGGAGGATACATAGTCTCAGCAAGCCTATCCTCTTCAACTGAAAACGTGACAATTCTGGCAATTTCATCCTCAATTTGAAGATTCAGAAAGAAAATTATTGGGGGCAGGAAGGCAGGTCACCACAGGATCAGACAAGACCCACAGCAAGTATGACAGTTAAGCCTATCTACCTGTATCCTAAAAGAAGTCCTATCCCTGGTTTGTTCAGAAGGTAATCAAATTTCCAAAGAATGATTAATATGCTAGCCAGAAAGCAATCTCTAGCTTGTCATGAAGCATTTCTCGCTGGTTTTTAGGCCATCAAGATAAAGACTGTCAAACTGTCAGAGCAGAATCTGAATTCATCCGTCTTACAACTCATCAGCGGACAGCAGGTGCTTACGGAAGTTGACTCAGGGACCTTTTCAGTCAGAGATGATGCCTTTGTATTTACTAGTTCTCAACTAGATATTGTTTGCTAGTTCGTTCAGATTTTTGAAGCCATAAGCTTTTAGCATCCTGCATCCTGTGCTACGGTGTTTCACAGCGTAAATGAGCATCATGTTTAATTTGAACCTACCATCTGATGATTTTTTCAGTTCTTGGAGTAATTAATTTCCTGTCATTCTGCTCTCTGACTTTTCCATATACTGATGATGACTACACAGACCTAGGTCATATACCTCCTTATTTTCTTCTCCAGGTAAAAGAATCATTCATTCTTCACAGAGAAGCAATTCCATATGTTTGACCACTCTTGCCATCCTTCCCTATTCTTCTTCCATTTGTATTATAACTCTTCTGATTTAGAAGGCAAAATTATACTCACTGTTCATGATGGGGGACATACAGGGATTTTTACATGGTATTTTCATTACTGCTCTTTATTCCTCATCATGTCTGAAATTTGGTTTGACACTCAATTCTCAGTAGGAAATCAAGAAAGCATTATCAAAGCAGTTTTCTGCAAAAACATCAAGGTCTCATCTTTGCAAGAAACTGTCAGCCCAGGGCCTACTGCTCTTTACAAATTTTAAAGTATTTCTCTCCCCCCGACGCATCGCCTTGAAAGGTCCTGCACCCTCTCAGCTGGCCCTTGAACTTAACACCACAAGCAAAGTTCACCACACTTCATCCATTGCCTTTCAGACATTAGGGAGCATGACGCCCAGCACCAACTCCTGCAGGGCTTTCCTGGTGAACCCCATTTACTACAAAAAACGATTCTTTGTTTCTAACTAGTTAATTCTTTACGAGAGGGCACACATCATTCACTTAACTTCTTTCAGAATCTTTGGTAAAAAATTGACTGCATATCTTTTGGAAATCCAGAGACGCTGTATCAAACAGCTTTCTCTGGTCCAAGCAATTCTGGATATTCACGCGCTCAGGACTTGCATAATCACCAAGAAACAGCAAGTCTAACCTGATGGTGGCTGGAAAGAGATCAGATAATCAAAAAAGAAAGCCCTTCATCTGTGATATGACAGACAAATCTTTAGAGGCTTTGACTTCTTTAGATCTATTTGTCTTGATAGAATAATCTCTCCCATCATAGGGCTACTGGTTCAACAACTGAATGATAGAACTGTTTGGTTTTCGTTTTGACAAGTCTGTTGAATTTGACCCTCTGCAAGTGAAAGTTGCTAGATCTGGAGTGAAAACTAAAAAAAATGCATTTATACAAACCAGGGGTGGCAGGGAAGGGTGGAATTCTGTGGCACACAACAGATTAGAAAAGTATCCAGAAATTTTAACAGAAATTTAAGAAAATGATGTTCCTGGCCTTTACCCCAAACAACAGAAACCTGGTGGAAATTTAAATACCAAGTAATCATTTGCTATGGAAACAAAACTTTTATTCTTAAATACTGGCACGTTTACTACACAAAACTGCTAAAATTCAAAGACTGCCATTGTTAGAAAAGAAAAATTCTTGCCAAAAATAAATCCCCTACACTTTGAAATAACATAAGCAATGTAGAAGAAAGCTAAAATCTAAACATAATCAGGGTTTCTTAACTGGTTTGGTGTTTGGGTTTTTTCGCTTGTTAGCATCTCTAAAGAAAGAAGAAAAAAGCAGAGACCTGTTAGCATGAAAATGAGGTATCAGTACTCTAAAAGAGTTCATACATACAGCACTCAAAAATAATTGGTAAGGACCTGCAAAGCTAAAGAAAAAGTTTAGAAAAGGCACAAGACAATTTAGAAAACACATAATTACTATTTTGTTGTTAAGACTACAAGATTAATGGCCATGATTGAAACTAGTCTGCAGTTGATTATAATTGTGATCAAACTCGTACTTCAAAATCATTCCATGTGAAATATTACAGAGTAGTATTCAGAAGAACTTTAATGCACCATTAACATTTTAAGTATCCATTTAAATAACTTAATACACATCCTCAAAATATTTCAAAGTTCTTTTCAATTTCTCACCATATTCCCAAATCCTGTATTTTAGGCTTGTAAAAAAAAAAAAAAGAAAAAAACCACCAAGCAAAATAAAAAAAAAAAAACCCAAACAAAACCCAAAAACATAAAGAACCCTTTTTTAAAGGATTTATCTTTACTTTCCCATTTTGAGCATAGCATCTGGAAATATACTAAAAAAATGTATTTTGCATGTAAGTAAAATTTAACTTCTTGGTCTTTATGAAATAAATTCCCTGTTTTGCAGAGAAACAATGGGCAATGACCTAAGCAACGTTTCAGTCATTACTGCATAAGCAATAAATCAAGTATTAGGCAATGGTTCAACGTAGCCTCATTACTTCACATTAGCTACCAAGATTCTACAAGACATTTGCACCAGCTACCTGGGCGTACTCTTAGTCTGGTAAGATTTATAAGTGGTTTAGACTTCTAAGCTGAAGTATAACAAAACCAAAGTAAGTTCTTACTCAACTTGTTTAGAACTGGTGATCAGGGGAAATAAGGCCCAAAGCACTACAAACTTCAAAGACACCTCCTCTCCTTTTGGGCCCCTTCTTTAGACCTATTGGCTACTTTCAGCTACAACTGACAAGATCTTGAGTCCTGAACAGATTTTATAAAATGAGCCAAAACCCGCTTCTGCTCCCATTAAAGGAAAAAACAGCATTTATGCAACCAGCTGTGAGAGCAGCAAAGGAAAAAAAATCAACATGGAGATTAGAAAGAGTTTAGAAGCAAGAAAAGTTTTAGATGTTTCTTATCTTCTAGCACTAGAGACTGAAAGACTCAAAGCCACAAGGGAGCAGGTTGTTTCGGTCCTTCATATCTTATTTTACTTTGCGCGGTAGCTCTGCCGGTAGCCTGTAACAAAGGGAAGCTTTTGGTTCTCTTCACCTTTAACAACAGGTTAGGCAAACTACTCTTTGAGAGATGAGAGGGCCTAGTCCCAAGAATGAGTGACTGACAGTAGATACTACCATCATAGTCTGAGCATATTTTGAACTACCTTGTAGTAAAGAAAGTAGAATCTGACACAAAATAAATACACTTTTTGATCTTGTCACCAGTCAAGTTTCAAAAGTGAGGGGGGAAAGTCAGAACAACACTACCAGAAGACAGAACTCATACTGCAACTTTGCTACTGTTGTGACATGGGCCATGAAATGTTATCTGCATACTTGTCATTACGGAGAAGACATAATAGCTTCTCCAGCAAAAAGCTGACAATTTTAGACCTTAAAGAGAAATCTTACCTCACTAAGATTTCTCACCTTCCTATTTGGAAAAAAGAAAAGGTACTATTACAGTGAGCAGACCCAAGACACTTTCCAAATGACGAGCTGGTATCAATATAGTACATGTGAAAAAGTCAGTGGAGGAAATGCTTATGTGAATATTCAGTCTCAGCTTGGAAGCAACAATCTGATCACAGTGACACTGGAAGATAAAGGTATACTACACAAACAAAAATCAGGTATTACTTCTACATTTCTGTAAGTCTAACTTTTATTTATGGTGGGGTTTATTTATGTTCCTAGAAACTACTATTTAGCCTGTGTCTTTCCTGCAACTCAAAAAGCACTCAGGAAGCAACCAAGGTGGCCAGAGACTTTCAAACAGTCATATAAACATCTAGGCTGGATGCCTATACGGAGACCTCTAGAGATCATTTAGTCCAACCTTCTGTTGTAAGCAGTCAGGTTAGGTTATCCAGGGTCTCGTCAAGCTGAGTCAGTTTCCTTATGCAGAAGGAGATCACCACATAAAGACTGTCCATGCAAATATATGAGAATAAAAGATGAAAAATATCTTGAGTACTGTTTTCAGCTGAACAGTCTATGAAACTCAGATGAAATTTTTTCTTCTCTCCTTTCTTTAGGAAATAAACCACCATCTTTTCCTAATTTTGCATGTATTAAATCAAAACCCAAGCAACGATCTGTCATACATGGAAGATGGGAGTCTGACATTTAGAATCAAAACTGGTTCCAAAGTAGACAGTAGCATCCTCCTCCTTTTGCCTAACAAAATGCATGGATGCCGAAAAAGTATTCCACCCTAAATGAGAGAGCTCTAAATAAAAGATAAGAAAAATGCCATTTGGCTGAAGAAACCTTCAGTACCGAAACAGCTTAATAACGCCACTGAAGAAACAAACCAAGTCACTTCTAAACTAAAGTTAACATACTAAAAAAACTCTTGAAGCATCACACTATACTAAGGGAATTTAGCATATTTGTACATCTGACTAGTTGATGACAACTGCATTCTCAGAAATACTCGGTAAAGCAGACTAGAGTTCAGCCTTGATGTGAATTAACCTATCTTTACAAATGTATCTTTCAAAGTGAACTACACTTAACCTGCCTGTACTCATCTAAAAGAAATACATTTTTGACTCAAGTCCCTGGCCAATCTTATTTTTGTTTCCAATGCTGCTAACTTTTGAGGAATCACTCCACAGATACTAGCAGTATCAGCATTACTAGTCAGACAAAGCAACACCATTAACAATTGTTCTGGATAAGAGCAAACTGAAGTATTTTGGCCAGAGAAGTGCCTATAAAGCAATATAAACAAGGAGTTTATAAGTTTAAGTGTCTGGCCTTATATGGCCAAACACAAAAGAATCTGAAAAACAAACTACTTTTAAAAGTTCTTCTAAGACTGTGGTATTTCAGCACTGACATTAAGGCTTCATTTCTTAGTTGTCTCCTGTGCTTCAGAGCTGAGCCAGTGAATGCTGCTATGAAATTTTCAATTAACATATTCATGATCAGACACACTCATCTAAAGGGTCTTCAGTGGAGGTTTGCTTAGCCAGGGGAGCAGAAGGACTGGTGCTTACTGGCTTTAGATACCTCTGTATCAAAAGACAGCTCTCTGGGCGGCGGGGGGGGAAATACCATAAAGTAAAAGAAAGGAGTTCTTCTGACCTAAGCAACATGAAGTTTCTTCTGTCTTCACTGGTGATTAAGTAACCAGCAATCCAAGAACAAACTGAATGTATTTCATCCCAAAATAACAAGGAAAGTAGTCCTTTCTTCTCCATGGGAAGTCACCAAGCAATTTCTGCCCCCTCCATTCATCTGGACATGCATGCCAGTATCTGTTTTTCTGCTTATTCCAGTGGGCAGCACTGCTTCAGAAACTGTTCTGCTCTCCCAAGTGAAATTTCAAACTGCTTGTCAGCAAAGTAGAAAAATTATTACCTTCGAAAAATGATGATGATGAACCCAAAAAGCATGCAGGCCTTTATCAGGAGCTTAATTAGTCCCTGAACTACCTGGAAATTCTCCAATTAATTATGCAGTATGTAAATAGAACTGGTAATCACACCAAAGCTATTTCAAAAAATAAAGTACTAGGAAGCTCTAATGGCAGAGAATTTGCCTAGAAGGCTGCAAGTTGTTCAAAGTACAGTTAGTGCTCTTGACATTGGCACCTCTGGCTTTTGAGGGTAGTACTGGAAACCTAGAGAGAGCTTCCAAGCTAAACTGAGGCAGAAAAAGTTGCCAGAGAAAAGGCTGAAGACACCATGCAGAATCTCTTTCAAATACCTTTTGAATGTAAAAAAACCCTTGCTGTTAAGAAAAAGGCTTGCACATGTTCAAGTCTTTCAGGACAGGAGTCCTCTGAGCTAGTAAAATGTGCCCATTACAAGTTATAAAGTAGCATGGTCCTCAACATCAACAGCAAAAGGAAAGCCATCTACCTAATCTAGCTCAGTCATGCTCCAGAAAGTTGCAAATGGAAAGGAGACATTCACAGTATTCTGGGTTAGAATGATTTCATTTCCCACTTCTAACTTTGTCATAATCTTATGTAAAAATAACTTTTCTACCTCACAATAGACAAGCTTTTGGTAAATTCAATGCAGAAAAGCCATCATCCTGTTTCTGAACTGTAGATAGCAAGAAATTCCTCTGATTTAACATGAATCTCAAAGGCACATCTTTGTCAAGAAAAAGCCACAGAAAAATTGCCAATTTTAAACATAAGTATTGTACAAACTACTAAAAGAACAGTTAACAAGTATTGGAAAGGACAGCCAAGTAACAGAAAGCCAGAAAGTGCTACAAAGCAGTTGTTTTCCAAGAATCAAAATGCCAACAGAGATCCAAAATTCACGCAACACATTGCTTCTTCACAACCGAGGCAAAGACTCTGGATGCCAACTTGTTTTGTACCAACAACTGCATGCCTCAAAACCAGATTTTTTTTTTGTGTAATTTTGATGAAGTTAAGCTCCAAGGTACCCCTTCAGAAAAGCCAAGTTGGTAAGGAAAAGAATAAACTCAACTAAGTTTGTACTTTAGGTGAAGTTTAAGTTAAAACAGCTCTCCAGTTTTATCTTAAACTTCAAAAGTTTCAGACTGCACACTAACACGTGAATACTCAACTGCAGGAACTAAAAAGCAATATATTGTTCTATTAGCTTCTCACTAATAGAAAGCATTTCCTGTGCAGATAAGGTGGTTTTGCATAGGTAAGATTCAGCAGTAGCGGAGGACAAATAAAGGGGGGGAAGAAGCGGGAGGAATCTGTATAATCACTTAGATCAAAACAAAAGGCATACCTTGAGATACAAGAGTGGCTTAGTAGATGACTGAGGATTGCGGAGTGTCCTGGTTTCAGCTGGGATAGAGTAAATTGCCTTCCTAGTAGCTGGTAGGGTGCTATGGTTTCAGTTCAGTAGGAGAAGAACATTGGTAACACACTGATGTTTCCAGCTGTTGCTAAGTCATGTTTAGTCTGAAATCAAGGATTTTTCAGCTTCTCCTGCCCAGCCAGCGAGAAGGCTGGAGCGGCACAAGGAGTTGGGACAGGACACGGCCGGGGCAGCTGACCCCAACTGGCCAGTGGGGTATTCCAGACCCTGGGACATCACGTCCAGGAAATAAACTGGGGTAAATGGGGGTGGGGATCACCGCTCAGGGACTGACCAGGTGTCGATTAATGGTGAGCAATTGCACTGTGCATCATTTGTACATTCCAATCCTTTCACTATTACTGTTGTCATTTTATTAGCATTATCATTACTTCTTTTCTGTTCTATTAAACCGTTCTTATCTCAGCCCACAAGTTTTACTTCTTTTCCTGATTTTCATCCCCATCCCACTGGGTGTGGGGGGGTAGTGAGTGGCTGTGTGGTGCTTTAGTTGTTGGCTGGGGTTAAACCACAACACAGAGGTAGCTAGGAAGAACATGTGATAACAGCTTTCAGAGATGGTGCCCTTTCTACATTAACCTGCCTGCAAGGAAATAGTGGAACACCTGCGGTATGCAAAGGGAAAGCAGCCAGGCCTAAATTAAAAAGAGGGTGAAAAGCATTTCACTGCCATGCCTGAAACAAGCACTGGCATAGTAACTATGAAGAATTTGGGCATCAAGCTATAACATGCCGTAACTCAATGCTGATATTACTGAACATTGAAAATGCTTTTTGGATTAAATTTCTTCATTGTTCATTTAAAAAGTTTCAACATTTAAAGCACTATCTGATGATTATTTTTTTATTATTCTGTAGTAAGCAGCAGTTACCATCTCTAGACATATAAATCAAACTCACAAGCTGAATGAGAAGTATTCTCTTACATGCCAGGCTCAAAGTATTTTGATCAGCAGCACACAGTCCAGCTAGAGGTCAGCAGATAGTGGTATATCCCAAGAGCTGCTACTAGGCACAATACTAGTTAACATCTTTGTTAGTGACCTGGATGATGGGAGAGAGTGACCCTCAGCACAGTTGCAGATGATACAAAATTGGAAGGAGTGGCTGATACAGAAGATGGTTGTGCTGCCACAGAGGAACCTTGTCAGGCTGGAGAAATGAGCTGATGGGAATCTCATGAAGTTTGAAAAAGTAAAATGCTAAACTTTGCTCTTGGGAAGGAACAATCCCCCACATCAGTACACACTGGGCACTGACCAGCTGAAAAGCAGCTTGGCATTAAACGACCAGGGATTCCTAGTGTTGTATCAAGGAAGGCCAACAGCATCCTGGGCTACATTAGGAAAGGTATCTCTAGCAGGTCAAGGGAGGTGATCGTTTCCCCTCTACTCAGCACTGGTGAGGCCACACACACATGGAGTGCTGAGCCCAGGTCTGGGTTCCCCACTAATAGAAAGACGTTGACATAAACAGGATTGAATCCAATGAAGGTCCATGAAGATAAATAAGGGACTGAAACGTGCCATAGAAGGAAATGAAGACAGAGCTAGGACTGTTCAATCTCAAGAAGAGAGCGCTCAGGAAGGATCTTACTAATGGGTCTCACTAATGAGAGGGTGTAAAGAAGATGGAGCCAGACTCTTCTCACTCGTGCCCAGTAAGAGGACAAGAAACAATGGGCATAAGCTGAAATACAGAAACCACCATTTAAATTTAAGAAAAAACTTTTTTACTGGAACAAGATGCCCAGAGCAGCTGGGGAGTCTCCATCCCTGGAGGTTCTCAAAACCCTGACTGGACAAGGCCTTGAGCAACGTGCTGTAGCTGACCTCGTTTTGGGCAGAAGGGTTGGACTAGGTGACTTTCAGAGGCTCCTTCCAGCCTCAACTACTCTGCAATTCCGCAAAATACTTGAACAATCTCAAAGCAGAATCTGAAGCAAATACATCTGGTGTCGTGCCCAAAGTGTCATGGAAGTATTGAATCAAATTAAAAAACACAAGGTCATTAAGCTGAAAATATCCTGGCCCTAGATTCCCAAGAACTGTGATAGAAAGACTGAGAAAAGAAAAACCTTGTAAGAACCTGACCAAAACTAGGTTTCAAAGAAACCAGCTCATTATTTTGTTATCATAGGCAACCTACAACACACAACTCGCATTAAAGCTCATGTGAGGCAGCTGTTCTAATAGTTTTAATAATCAAGATTAAGGGAATATTTTCCTACAGATAGAGGCACTAAGGCTGTAAGAAAAACTTTTCCCTGCGTACTGTAGCAGATGCGCTAGCTAAAATACTTCAGGCTAGTTGAGTAACATACTGTTTCCCTGCATGTTCACCTCCCAGCATATTTAAGGACACTTTTTTTTGGTAAAAATTCTTATACACATGCCCATAATTAATTTCCTGTTCTCTATCTTTAAAATGTACTACAGAAAGTTACAAGTGTAGTCAGATCTGTTCTACTAATGCAAAATCAAGACAACTGAACAAGCCTAGACAGGTCAGTACTATTTTTTCAGATTCAAAAACTAGCTTACAGATACACCACCTATATGAGGTTTCTATTTTAAGAACAGGAAGTTAAATAGCCTAAAGATCTGCAAATATCCCACTGGTTAGGCACCAGGAGTCTCAAGTACAAATTAAGAAGTCAGACAACTGACACTCCCTTCAACTTATTCCTAGGCATCAGTGTGCTGTGGAAGGGCTCTTACATTCTCAAACACCGAACCCTTTCCCACCCATTCTTCTCCCCACACTACTGACATGGCATATAAGTACTTTTATGATTACATGAAGTTTAGCACATGCTACATGAAGGTTATCTTCAGAGGTTTTTAGACTGACAGCACAGCAAAAATCATCTACACTTCCCACTTGATCGCTTTCTCATGAAAAAGTTGCTCCATTTAGTTGGCTCATACCTGATTACTGGCGGCCATTATCAAGGTTCTCGTAGGCGCAGATTGGGGTTTACCACTTGGCATAGGCAATGCGGGTGGTAAACTGGCCATAAGCTGAGTCGGTGCTTGCAGACTGAACTGGTAAACATTAGGAGCTGTGCAAGGTGGTGTATCAGAATCCTTTTGGCAGAGAAAAAGGGGAAAAGAAAAGCAACTTTACAGAAAGTACAGTATATACAGGCTATGCATGTGAAAATGCACCCAAATATCAACTCATGTGAATACTGTAAAATTTAATGATTTTTTTCAATGGTAAAAAATATAATATAATATAAGCCAGCACTATGTTTATTTTACACATCTAGCAAAAGTTTAATTGAACCTGCATCAAGGAGACAATGTCAACAGGTCTATGGCAATCACAAGTCAGTTCCAGTCAGCTCCAGTCAGCTCAAAAGCATAAGTTATATCTCTACCAAATTCGAATTAAAAGACGGGAACTAAGGCTGGGGAAAAAAACAGAACAAGAACAGCAACACTGTTAGTGATACAATGGCTAGAATTCTAGATGTCACGACAGAATCAGTCCTCTGAACAGTGTTCTGCATTGTACTTATCTGTACGGCAAAGTTACTCACTGTAATTGTTACAGTCTTCTCCCATTCTACCCAGCAACAGCAAAGTTAGGGCTCCACCTACCAAGAAACAAGGAGACGGTCTGCCAGTCAAGACTAGTATATGCGCACCAGTCCCCACTTCACTGCTAGTCAGGAGTTCTGTTCCCCTCGCTTTCCAAGGGAAATCTGAGTGATAATTCTCCAGGGGAAGCAAGATGGATGTAGGACTACAGAAAAGAAGATACTATAATGGAACTGGTATTACTGATTACTATTTGTCTTCCTCCCAGCCTGACCAACAGGAATTACAGATGCATCAGAAGTAGTCATAGTGGTGATGTTAAAACACTGTGCGCCTGGAGCACTTAACAGACAACAAGCAAGGAGGCAAGCAAGGATGTAAAGGTTTATAGGAATTACTGAAGCTTGAAAACACCCAACTTACTGCCTCGACTCTTAAATAACCAATTATTTTCTAAGCTGAGCAAGCTGAAAGGCAAGCTACAGGCTTTTGAAACCACTTTGAACACAGACTTTGTAAAACTTATTTTTCAGCCATAACACAGCGGCAACAGATGAGTACCCTTCCCTCCATTTTACTGCTGCTTTCTACTTCGCCCTTAACTCCAAAGTGTTCTGAACTTGAAAATAACAGAAAAATCTATTCTTTATCCCAAAAACACTAGTGTTTCTCCCATTCCCAGCCATCTGGCTCAAAGTATAGCAAGAGATGGGACTTGGCCAATTAGCAGTTTAGGAGTTACCATATTAAAAGACATTATTGGCTCAGATTATCAAGGATCCTTACTGTTAAAGTAATTACTGAAATATTCTATTGCTCTTTCTCTAAAGATTAATTGCCCGGAAGAAAAGACTCTTCACTTAAACCAAGCAAACTTTAAATAGACCTCTAGCGCTACTACTTGCCCTCACATGGCCATGCTTTCCAAATTAGATTCTTTGGTTAGAGAATAGGCTGTCTAAGAAAATGTTTTCAAGAACAGAAACAAAAAAATATTTTAAAGCTTTTCTTGGGGAAAAGAGAAGTCATTTAAGACAGACTGACAGTTATGAATACTGAGCAGTCTAAGCAATGAACTACTAGAAAGCAAAACTTGCATCCCAGCTGAAGTGAATACCCACAGCAGAAACAGTCCTCAATAAAACTCTCAGCTGTTAGAACAATCACTCCTTTATTGGTCCATATAAAGTTGTGCTTACTAAAAAATAAGTTCTAGAAAGAAAGGAGCTGCTCTCCTACTAGGTCAACTAGCGGTAAAAGTTACAGAATGCCTTTGCGAAGCAGTTTCACATATCTGCATCATTAATTCGCTAGAGATGGATCATACTGGTACGAAGAATCTCTGCAGAAACTTAAGTCTTATTTACAAGAGCAGATGTTTACCATTTAATAAATATGTTCACAGTGGGCATGTTGTAGCACTGATCAAAAAATTAAGCTTAGTTGCATGCACGTGCAAAGTCAACTGCCTGGATGAGATGGCAATTTTTTCCTTTGCCCAATCTTAGAATATTAGCCATGGGAACAGGCTACGGTCTCGACAAAGATGAAGCTGATACTTTCTTAAGTAGGTGGTAGAGTCAGGTACAGGGGAAAAAACTTGGATTTCTAAGCTGAAGTTTCTTTAGACACTATTGGTCATGGAATTATTAAAAAGCTTATTAATCATGAAAAATATAAAGAGGAAGTAGTCATGTTTGAACAGACAACTTCTGAGCATGCTCACAAGCAACCACGAGCAGGCAGATGGGAGGGAAAAGAGGATCTTACCATCTATCTGGACCAATGCATTATCTTCTCTGATGCAACCTTCACAAACCTGTCCAAGGAATAGTTTTAGTCTCTCCACTCTCTCTTCTGCTTAGATACAATTAGACACCCTGAAGATTAACATACTGAACCCAAATGGGACACTTCCCATTTACAAGATTTCTAATGGGTTTTATGCAATAAAAAGTTAACTCCAGCATGGAAGCAGCAGCAGATAGAAAAGGGAGTCATATGGTTTAACGGAGACTAGATAAATTTCAGCACAAGGAAGCTTGTGTTGCTTTATTTTAATTTTGTAACAGGTATGTTCTTCTGCCTCAGTGTTATTTACTGAGGCATGTCTCATACAAGTAGGCTTTCTCTCTCTTCTGAGGTCATCCTGGATTGCTAACAGGATTACTGTGTGGAGCCGATATGCTGACTTCTCATCAGCATCAAAATCCTTTTGTGAAGAGCATTACCTTTCTTACTCAAACTGAAAGGCTAACCTCAGTGACCAGAAAATTGGGCCCAATATGAACAAAACTGGTTTTCCACAAGCACTGCCTACACTGAGGGATTAAGTCTTATTTGGTCTTCTGGACAGGATTCTTAAGTGTAATGTGCAAGACTGAAGCATTACAAGAGCTCAGAAGACCTACAAGTAAGTAAACACACACAGGTAATACTCTGACACTTTAGATCCATGTCTGGAAGACAAACGCTCTGACCCTTATTAGGGCAAGGGCTACAGACATCATGCTGCAAAAAGAATGTAAAATAAAGGGGTAAGATCCCTCAATTTTAGCAAATAATCTAGGGATAAAGCTACAATGACTGCACTAAGAGCCAAGGTAAGTTCCCAGTCTCTTGAATACTACTACTATGAATGCCAATCATAAGAGTCCCTCATCCTGCAAGGAAAATATCTTCTAAAGAAATCCTTTTGGAAACAAAGAGAGACTGCCAGATACAGGTTTATACCACTGGTAAGTTTCCATTTTAAAAGATACTCTTTCCCCATCTCAGAACTTAGTACCTGGAAGGGAGATTTCTATCATTCATAGCCTTGATTACTGAGGACTCTTTAGTTTATCTTAATGTTGAAAACATGATAAAGTACGGAAGAGACCTAGAAACTCAAGGGTTACCAATGAACACTCACCTAACTGCAAATTTTGCTTGAGAAGTGGGATCCCCTAGCCTTCTGTCTAGACAGAACAGCAAAACATTGCAGTTGTATGAAAGATGAAGAGCTGAAGCAATCTTACAAACCAAGCTTCTCTTCCTGACATCAGGAGAGAACAAAAAAAATCCTTTACTGTTCTGCAAAATGCATCTCCTATTATAAAAAGTCCCAGGACTTCATCAGCAAAAAAATATTTACTCACCAGAAGCTCCTTACTATCTAGGTCTGGCTGTAAGAGCTTATTTAATTCCACTAATAACTCAAGGCTTAAGATACAAAGTATACTGTACTGGTACATTCATCCATCAAGACAATAGTTCAATTTCCATGAATTTCATGTGCCCTCAATCATACTCACGTTTCCTTTCCATGATTCTAAATGCATGAAAAAGTGGTGCCTTCTGCTTCGTTTCATGATTTAGTCAGTTGAGAAGTTTTAACTGACAGACAACAGCTTCCACTTTAGAGCTTTCAATTTCCAAGACAACAGGTTTTTTTTTAAAAGCTAGAGTGGCCCAAGATCAATTCACAATCTCGGTCTGTTTAAGCTCTGGCCCAGTGGTAAAAGAGTCTAACTACCCTAGAAGTCAGTATTCAGAAACCAAAACTTAAACAATAGAATGCAAATTTCTTGCTTATGTGACAGATTTGGGTTCTTACACCCCACTCCCCACCTCCCAGGAATGAGCTACAGAGGTCTTGGCAAGAAGGTTCTTATTGCTTCCATTCTCCAAACTTCTGTCACTAATTAAACAATTTTTTTCTCTTTCCCACAACATTCAGGAGCTGGAAGTTGAGAGAACAATGACCCCATCAGTAAAAATTGTGTTCGATCTTTGAAAGCAAAGAACTGAAATTAGCGAGAAAATCGGTGCTTATAGCTAATAGTTTACACAGATTTTTTTTCATGTGCTCCTCTCCTTTCTTAGAATTAAAGTGATTTAACAGCTAACTGCTGCCAGTCTTACTTCTTTTGCCTCTTCTCCCATTATGGCCTTCTCCATTATATCTGCATTAGCATTTGCCATTATTATGAGCCTATTCACAGAGGTGAACGACAGAAATAGCAATCCCCCTTTTACTGGCTTCACCTTCCAAATCAACTCACCACAGGATTAGGTGAACACCAGGGCAGAAAAGCAGGAGCAGCTAGGGAATAGAAACATCCCTAGCAAGAACATCTCACTATGGGATTGGCTTAGTAAAAGTGTAAAACCACACTCTTTGGAGCATAAAGCAACACCAGAAAACTTCAGACGTTTCATAGTTTGGGGCCACGTGCAAGAGCAGAACTTCAGTGCATGTTCTCACTTGAATGGTTTTAGACCAAGCATACTTAACCCTGCTCAATAAATCAACATGCTTCCCAAGTGATTTCATGGATTACACCCCCCTATATCATTTCTTCCACATCACCTTTTGCCATTTCCCTTTTTGGTAGGTGGAGCCATAACTTAACTATGGTGTAAATACAGTAGAATAAAAAGGAACAAAATTTCTCCTTCTATGGGAGGTCACAGGGTAGAGAATTTGCATCAATGCAGTTGCACGTTTTCCATTTGCCAGCCTATAAACAATACAAACCAGTCTTGAGTAAGACAAAAATTGGTTGTGTTTTCTGCCTTTAGGTCAACTGCATTACAAAAGAAAAATATCTGGGTCATTGTGCTTACAGGAGGGGAAAGTGAAAGAAGATATATAGCATACACAAGCAAACTGAAAAATATGCATCCTCCAAAAGCATTAGTGTTAATTTCACAGAAAGACAACTAAAAATGTAATCTAATTAGTATCTACCAAGATTAAATACAAGCACAGTATCCCTTTAACCTCACCTCATATCCTGCCAGGCCTGACTGTGGCCTTATTCCATGTTTTATCAATACTCACTGTATTTCAGATAAGCCATCTTACATAAAAAAAGGTCCCAGAAGTGCATCATTTCAAATTTCCTTTGTTACCCCTAATACTTTCATTTCACAGGCTTTCAATTCAGTCTGTATTGTTGAGTACAGTAATATTTCAATTCATGTTTTTCAAGTTAAGCACTAAATTATAGGACTTATTATGCAAGATGAACATATTCCTTACTAGAATAAAAATACTGCATTTAGGTTTTCTTCCATCCTAAAATGGCTTTAGGTACCTTTTTTTTTTTTTTCAGAGGAGGGAATATTAAGAAATGGCAAGAACAGGACTAGCCTTTGGCATCAAAGTAGTCTGAGGTTGACTTTTACAAAACTGTGTGCTTCTCTCCTTGCTTCACTGACATCATAGCAGTAAAATCCAACTTTACTTGCTGATGTACACATTCCTTCTGTACACATTCCTTCTGTACTCTTTGCTGCTTAGAATACTTGTTATTAAATAAAACTACTTTATAATTTTGTGCTCAAAACTGCCTCCCGCAGCTTTGCAGAAATTTACACTTACTTCAAGCGGATACAGATAAAAGACTGCTCAAGCAACTGAGACAG
>JANZLQ010000030.1:120572-161388 GCA_026212715.1 Elanus axillaris | reverse complement strand
GGGAGGCCTTTTCAAGAGGAATTTGGTAACTGCTTCGGTTCAGGCTGACAACTGCAACTAGCCAGAACAATCAGATTGGTGGGAGCAAACATAGCTCATTTCATCTGGTTTCAGATTCTCATAACAATCACTTAACTCAGTATGAAGGTTAAAGTGAGATTTCCTAATGCCAAATGCTTATTTTCTATTGTGGAACAGTATGACTCTTGCTCCCATAACGTAAAAACTCACACATTTTGCACTGTCCTTGATGGCAAAGATATTTATAACGTGTCTTCCATTATTCACTTCAACACTTGTTGGATCATGTGAGAATGTGTGGCATTTTGCAACTTACCTGTTGGCATGAGTAAGTGAAGAATACATACTGCCTTTTTGTCCAGGCAGCATATAGCATTTTAAATACCTGCACAGCAGAATACTCCATTGAAAAGAAGACTTACTACATAGATCAGTTTGATAATTAAAGAATCCAGAAATACGTATGTGCAGTCGAATACATTCTGATGATCAGATTCCTTGTATCCATAAGTTTATTTCTTTGTATTCCTTAGTTTGCTCCTGATCACTAATATTTACATGCTTCACAGAGCTGATGTAACAAGGTTGGAATTTTAGCACTGGGTATTTTGCAAGGAACTCCACAGAAGTGGCAGTGGAATAGTCAGAGCTCTGTATTGACATGTACAGTAAGACACCCATAAACTGAACAGCTATCTCAATAATAGTAATAGTGATACCAGAAGACAGATTTCTACAGTCTCTGATCTGAAATTTACTGGTCCTTACAAAAGCTTTCTTTTGCGACTAAGATTTCACAGTTTGCTAGGACACTTACAGAAGACAGCACAACTAGAATTTCATCAGCCAGATAATGCTAGCATAATGCATTTTGTAAATAGCTTTGCTACCTTGGAAAACCCATAAAAGGGTGCTTTTTGTACAAATTATGATTTAGTCTCATTAGATCCAGTTCTTAGTTTTGGGCTGCATAGAGAGTGGCCCAGAATTGTGTTCCCCTGCAAGCTAGTCCTGGGCATGCAGAGATGAAAGCAATCATCCTCCTGAATTTGAGGCAGTGTACCGAGGAAAAGTATATAAAAGTATATAAAGTATATAAAATATACACAGAAAGAGAAGGCTGTCCTTGAAGGAGGCAGTTCTCTTGTTCCTCAGTAGTACACAAGTTCTCACATTCAGAAGGTTACCATCAGTATGGTCCCCAAAGGAAGGAAAACAGTAGCAGGAATGGAAAGAACTCAGGGTAGCAACTTTAAGCTCTTATATCCCTACACTTCCATTTTTCTGAGTATGTACAAGAGTCAAGAGGCTGACTTCTAAATGTTCTCTCTGGTTTATGCCAATCCAGTCTCCAGAAAAACCTGCTGCCTTTTCATTGTTCTATTCTGACACCTGTTCTCTGGCTGCTGGAACAAACCTATAACCATTGCTAGCTCTGAAGTGCCCGTAAGTCCAAGATGCCAGGAGCTTTGTCTATTCAGCTGCTAAGCCATATTTACAGAATATAAGGCAAAATCTGTAATGCTGCTAGAACTCGAAGGAAGCACATCTTTAAAATCCATACAGCATGCTGTATTACAACCAACTAAACTAACTACTGTTACAAAAAACTATTAAACCATAGGTTTAATAAAAATTCTAGGATCCCTATGAGCAATACTGCACTGCTTTGATAATGCTTGCATACTTAATATATGCTGCCAATATTGCTTCAAGGACACACTGAAGCATATATGCAAGGCCTCTAGACTTATGGCCAGTGTACAGTGATGTGATGACTTCAGAATATAGCTAACTCTGTGCTAGACTGGACATCTGGAATACTTGAAGTTCAGCAGAAGCCTATTTTCTCTTCCTCAACATATGTAAGTTGACTTTTGTTATATTGGTAGGCAGATCTCTGAAAGGTCAAGGTGCAGCTGATCACTATTACCAGTGAAACTTTAGCAGTAAATTGAAAAGCAAATACACAATCAAGTCCCTCTAGTTTGACAGCTAGGACCTTGTAGTTGATACACAGCAAAAGATACTCTGCTGTCATGCAAAACACATCTCCAGAAACAGTGTCTTGACACAGACCTTGTGCTTAAGGATAAGAGTGACATCATAGGGATGAGTATTTTGCTATTAAAATAAAACCTCAATTATTTGCTAAAAGATCAGCAAACTGTCAATCTAGGATCTCCTCATCTCCTCCATTTTCTTTATAATCTATACCTTGCTTTCAGTCTTCAGTATCGGAAGGTCAGAAGATTTAACCTGAATACAGAATCATTCCCGAACAATCCTTCCACAAGATCAGAGCTAACACTACATACAACTCTACAGTGATGAGATGTACCATATTCATATTCCTTTGTTCTGAAGCTGGTACCGAAGTTCATTGCATCATACCCATTTGCAGAGCACCAGCAGTTTTTGCACAAATACCAGTTGTCACACATGCTAGATGTTACTTTGCTGGAAACTGGGCATAGTATTATGCCAGATCATGCCACAGATAGCCTCTTCGACTCAACCAGGACTGCTCACCCTCACATATGCAAGTGTGATTAGGATGAACTCATCAGTTATTTGTCAGAAACGTGCCATTCCATTCCAAATTAAGATAACATGCTGGCAATCTACTGAGGACATAATACCAATAAACGACCAGAGCTTAAACTAGGGTCTGTCACAAGCACATGGGCATAAGGCTTTTTATTTTGTTAAAAAAGGGTAGCACCTCCATTTGCTTTGTGGATGCCCAAACTGATTGTAGGTCTTTCTTGTTGAGAGCTTCCTTGGAACTTTTCACTAATTTCTCTGGCATCAGGCAATGAAGTTTCATCTTCAACGCCAGGCAAAAAGGGACTAAGGGGAGGACATAACTACTCACCACCCATTAGACTGGGAGTGCACAATATTATGCAAATACTTGCATTTTCTCCTAGAACTTACTACAGCAAAATCTCTCTCACTGACATACTCAAACCAGGAGTATGGCTAGTAGTATCACTGGCAAGCATCATGCTGTTCTTTTTCCATTAGCCAGATGGTACAACTAAAGCATTTACCATATTTACTGAAGGTGGAGTGAAAGACAATCCAACACAGGAAATTCAGTAATGTAAAAGGAATTACAGAAAGCAACCAGAACATGTAAAGAAAGTGCTCATCCCTCATTAAATTTTCATGGAATACAATTCCCAACTTTTAATTCCAAATTTGACTTTTTTGAAAGCAGTCAAGAAACAGGTACTTGGACCTCTCTTGGCATCATCCAGTTATTCACTATTGTAGTTAATGGGACATTACATCTTGTTCCAGTCAATACCTCTACCTAGCATAGAATGCTTCAATGGATTTATAATGAGCACCTCTTGCCACACAATGAAGTTTTGCGCTTTATAATCTGCATTGCCCAATTTCATGTCGATTTAACTCCATACCAAAACAAAAAAACCTTACAGAATCTTAAGAGTCTGGAGATATACCTAAAGAGACTGCAGCCTCCTCTTCCAGGAAGTTACAATAAAGCCCAGCAATTACTTCCAAACAAGGAAGCTGACAGCAAGACTGTACATATGAGGGCCCCATTACCATTAAAACATGAACTGACTGCTTGGCTGAAAACAGTAAGGAAAATTATTCACCCTCACAGCACGATATGATGTTCCATGTTCAACTTGGGGTGTGGGGAAAAAAGGACCAGAATTTGAAAATGGGAGATTTTGCTTGTCGGGAAGATTTATGAAGATGTTTCTATTCTTCTACTTAATTAGCTACTGTTAACTTGGGGTTTTATATTTTATTACATCTAACTACTACCACAAATAGTACCGAAGATTTAGGATGGAATTAAGACCCATTTAATTTAATGAAAAAATATTTCATTTCAGTAATTCTTCTGAGCAGGGGAAGCTATTAATTTGCTGTAGCAGCTTAGGGATAGTATCACATTAACTGCTGTTGTATCAGTTGAGGCTTTGAAGAGTATGATAAACTCTGCCTCCCATTAGTTTAACCCATGAAAAGAAAAAGCTTACAATGTCACTGCCGGAGAGTGATGACACCGAAGAGGCTGATGAGCCAGAGGATAACTGTTGTGTACTAGCCAATGACAAAGCCAAGCGTTGGTTGTAAGATGGTTCAGAGTCTCTGTTCTGTTGCTGTTCTCCATTGCACGGAGCTATCTGGTCTCTCATTTTCAACCTATTATCTGTTAACAGAAAACATAAGTATCATTTAAGAGCACAGAATACAAACACATGGGCCTTGAAGTCTAAGAAGAGCTGCAGTTTAAAAAGTTAATTGAACAACAGGCTCAAAGAAAACTAGTCATTGGTTAGAAAGTTACAAATTCCTTTTCTTTTTTCCTACATTTTTGAAGGTGATCAATTTCAAGGCATGAGTATTTTGAATTACATCAAATTCAAGAAAAAAAATTAGAGTTGGTTTCAAAGATTCCTGCTATACCTACCAAGTTCAGGTGATAAATTAATTTTGCTCCCCCACTTCTTTTTAATCCAGGCCCTGTAGTCAATCACTTCTTGGGTCACTTTGATGATTCTACCTAATGTGCTAAAAAAATTTTCCAGTTAAGTATTAAACAAAGACTGTTGGTTACATATTCTCAAGCATTTCAACAAGCAATCAAATTATGCTAAAAGTCAGTTTGAGATACCCCTAACCAAAGAATCCTTCTGAACTTTCATTTCCTTAGCACACTATTTCATCCACTAAAGCATCACAGTTTTTAAATTAGTACATTACTTATCTTCTACCATACTAACATGCAAGCACTGACACATAGGTAAGATTTTTACTCTGTGTTTCTAAGTGGTGTGCATATTAATTATCAAGAACATACATGCAAGATACCACTGTACTTGATAAAAGCAATTTGCAGGTTCTTGCATTTCTCCATACAGAAAATATTTTTCCACAGAATTTGGATTTCAACAGTTACAGGATGCACTGAAGATATTAATATCCTAGGCCCCAAGCCGACTTTCACACTGAAGACAGAGACCTTCACTAGTCCTTGCTTACAGATTTACGAGACAACTTAAAAGGTCTAAGATCCCACAATTATAAAGGAAGTACCATGGATCATGAGATAGTGGAAACAAGAAATAGACTGGCTTCAAAACCAGAGTAAGTTAGAATTTTAAGAAGACTCATAACAGTAAGTAATTCAGAGAAAAAGCCTACCTGGTCCTGGTGAACAGTAACCAGTTACCAACAAGTACAAAGTAGTATTTTTCCAACATACGTTCCCAACATCCAGCTACTTGAATTGTACTACTTCTTGAGCAGGAGTTGTGTCCTTGTTTAAGAGCTGAATTTCAAGCTTTCCTTTCACCAGGGACTAGTGGCTGAAACACTAACTATAAACTCCATGCTCAAGATACATGAAGGACTGACTGTTATACAAATATGGGCTGTGAAAAATTATCATCTTGAAGAAAGCAGTGTTATTTTAGTTTTGAAAATCTTCAATGCTTACAATAAAAGCTTATTTTGTATTTCCCATCATAAAGGTACACTGTACCTGTACTGGAATTTTCTTTTGGTTTAGGTGTATAATGCGAAGGGAAGACATACATGAAGGTATTTAGACTACCTTTATTAGGTCATTTCACAGTAACACTTTAAAAAGGAGCAATAATTCTCCTACTATGTTAGGGATTACTATTTCATGCAAGACCAAATACCACATGTTCCATGTTTAGTCTTCCAACTTCAAGACGTGTCAGTGCGTTAGTACTGAAAAAGGCAGTCCAGTATTTTAAGCAAACATTGAACCAAATAATATCATCTAAGTAATAAGTCCAATAGCTGCAGAAGGGCCTCAGAGACAGAATGAATGTCATCCACCATTCTATTTATGTAATGTGGACAAAATGATGCATGTTGGAAAATAAAATCTTGAATTTTACATGCAGAATTAAAAGCACGATTGTCAACACTCAGCAACTAAAGATCTGGGTTATAATAGGTAATTCTTTGGAAACCACAGTTCAATAGCTAAGTAGAGCACATTAAGAAAGGAACAAATAAACCAGAGAATAGTATTTTGTCAGTGTACACTCCCATGACATAACAGCATTTTAAATACTCAATGCAGTTCTGGTTTCTCAATCTCAAAAAGTAAGTTAAGCCAGGAGACAGAATGAAGACAGGGATGACCAACACTGCAGAGAATCAGCTGTGGCCCTGAAGTTGCAGTTCCCAAGACAGCAATGCCAGTATGGGACTCAAACATACACATGCTGGGTCTCTTCAGCACTAGGACAGAGAAGGAAATCCTGCAACTAAAAAGTTTCATCTGAGAATGCCTTCAGAAAGATTTGAGCTTTTACTCCAGGATAACACAAACTTCACAATTACTACTAGCTGTGGTCTTAGAACCAGAAAATGAACATGGACTGAGTAACAGAAACTCTTATGGAGAAGGAATTTGTCAAGTCTGAAGCTTCTTGGAGTACTTTCCCAGAACCAAATCAATCAATAGTCATGCCTTCATAGACCAGAAGGAAAATGAATGATATAGGATGGTATTTTCATCAGCCTGGGTGACTGATATACCAAAAATGCCTGCTATCAAATAGGTGTAAAGGGTGAAACTACTGCTACACCAATGGTTATGGCAGAGCTGCACATACAGAACCTGGGAATCTCTTCTCTCACTAGCTCCTTTCACAGAGAATAGAGATCAAAGTCCCAAACGCTCATTCTTTGTAGAAAGATAAGAAGAAAAAAGGAAAAAAGAAAAAGAAAAAAAAAAAGAAATTCACTAAGTTATCAGGTCAGGAGTTCAAAGGCAGATCCATGCTACATTGCTTGTACACCAACATTAAAAACATTCATTATGAGACATCAGAAACTGGAAGGTGATTAAGGCTGTACTTAAAGGCTCTATTTTATAAGGCTATATTTAAATATAGCAGCAAAAAAAGAAGAAGCAAGGGTGATCAAACTAGATACTGCTCTCAAAGAATATGTATAGGACTCAAGCACATCCATGGGGTCAGAGAACAATTTATAATAAACATTTAAAAATTGTGCTTATATCTGTTTTCAACACTGGAAATGCTTAGGAACAAACAAACAAACAAAAACTATTAATCTGCCCTGCCTTAGTCTGAGGAAGTCCCACACTTTGGGGTTTCTTTTTGGCCGAGGCCAGAATTTCTACAGATACATGATGCTCCCAGAATTCTTCAAAGATGCTTGTTTGGAAGACATGGAAAACCACAGTTAACTGGTCAATAAAATTAGACAGCTCTCCTATGAAAGATGACCCTTTAAAGTTTTTCCCTTAATATTACCATATAGTAAAACCAGGAATAAGCTCTTTACATACCTGATTCATTTTATGATAAGAGCTTAGAAGCTCCTCTTTTACACACTGCAAGCCCTCAGTTCACAGGGACACCTTCTACCTGTCATTATAGCACAACTACAGTGCAAATAAATCTTAAGATCACTCTTAAAAGGCTCAGATTGCTGACATAAGATTCAGTAAAATCAAATATCTAAAGCTCCAGCCAAGCTCCACATGAACGAGTGAGTACCAGAGCAGGAAACCACATCAATTCTGTGAAAGAACAGCCAAAATAACTGCTCAGTAGGCCTTAACTGAACTTACGAAATATCCCCCTGGTGTAGGAAAAGCTGATACTGCTGATACCTCTTAAGAGACAGCATGCTTTCTAGTGACAGACACCCACCATTTAAGATGTAAAGCAAAGGAAGGACTGTTTCAGACAGCACATTTCTGCTTTCTGTGTCAGCACATCTAGCAGGCAAATTTAACATTCCCTTTGACAGCCCCCAATGCTCCCAGGACTATCTTGGCCAACAAGGGGCAACCCAAACCTAACATACAGACCTGTCAGCAGTTTGATCAGTTGAACAGCTTTCAAGCACAGAGATGGAAAAATCACTTTATATTTTGTTGGAGATTATCACCTGTAAATGACAGCTCCAGACATGCAGTAGCAAAACACTGCCAAGGCTTCCTCAAACTCTGAACTCTGGCCTGTTGGCATGACAGTTCCTTTCCCTCATCTACCTGCACATGTCTGGCACCAATAAGGAAGAATCTGTTACCAATCTGCAATTTTAGGAACTGAAGAAAGGTTTCAAAAGTCTTAGTTATACTAGAAGGGCACATCACCACAGAACCAGTCTTCCATTCCTCATTTCATATGACTTTGCCTCCCAAATGTGGCTACGCTGCTGTTTAGAGATGCAGACTGAGCACACATTCATACATGAACCATGCAACAGGTCAACATACAAGCCAACATCCTGATCTAAAGACATACATATTAACCTAAGGATGCATCTTCATGACATCCAGATCAGCATTACTTATAGCTGTCAAATGGTACAATACCACTCACTCTATCTTCCCCCAAACATGAACTCCCACTGCTTCTCTTGCTTCTGATCTGCCCATCACGCAACCACAAGCTGGATGAAATTCTTGATGTGACAGGAGTGTTAATGTATTTGCTTTCAGTCAGACCAGAGAGTTCATCTGACTCACCTTCTGACTGCAGGATCACTAGATCTGATCCAAGGCAAGAGTCACAAATATACAGACTGAGAAGGAAGAAAAAGGGCAGGGGACAGGAGACAGCCCACAGATAGTTAGGCTAGACAAGGTATAATGTGAAATTGCACCGTAATAAAGAAATCATGGACAGGGCAGTAACACACAGTCCACTATTTCAAAGAACATGATTCAATGAGCAAGAGTTTGTTGCCAAACATCTGCTAAGGTTTCCTGTGGTTTATCAAGAAACAGAATAAATCTGGGAAAAATGGTCACTAACTTGAAACTTTGTGTCCAAAGAAGAGCAACAAAACTGATGAAGGGCCTCACGAAAGAGTCTTGGGAGGAACAACTGAGGGATCTGCGGTTGTTCAGCCTGGAGAAAAGGAGGCTGAGGGGAGAACTTATCCCTCTGTACAACCACCTGGAAGGAGGTTGTAGTGAGGTGGGGTCCATCTCTTTTCCCAAGTAGCAAGTGACAGGACAAGAGAAAACGGCCTCCAGTTGCACCAGGGGAGGTTTAGATTAGATATTAGGAAAAATTTCTTCACCAAAAGGGTTATCAAGCACTGGAACAGGCTGCCCAGGGAAATGGTTGAATTACCATCCCTGGAGGTATTTAAAAGACGTGTACATGTGGAGCTAGGGACATGGTTTAGTGGTGGACTTGGCAGTGTTAGGTTTACAGTTGTACTCAATAATCTTAAAGGTCTTTTCCTAATGATTCTATGAAAATATCACTCCTTACAGACTTCTTTAGTTAGCTCACTTAAGATGACACACTAGTGTGTCACTCTAGTGACAGGCTATGGCCAAAGACCATACTAAAACTGTTCAAAGCACATACTGACACTGACCCTTAAGCAGGAGCTATCCTGTCCATAACTAGATTTCACAGCTAGACTTACGTCCCCAAGGGCCCAAATATTAAGAAATCAATTTTTATTTTCAGTCGCCTTGGCTGAAGTTACAACACCAAACTTTACCTTGCATACAAGTTGTACAGATTCAAAATAGATCACTCTCCTCCCTTTTCTACTGGGAAAACTCCTTCCAAGATAATGGGAATCTGTTTGCTCTAACAACATCTACTGAACTGTCTACTAACCTCTCCTGAGCTGTTCTTGAAAGAGGATGGGTGAGAGAGACTGGGGACAAAACAGTGTTAAGGTAATTTCTGTAGCTGTAAGAATTACCTTCAGGACTCAGCTAATTACTGTCTCCACTCAGAAGATAGCTTTCAACCCTCACTACACTCGAGATGTTATATTTGGAAGCTTGAATGAAGGTTCTGGTAAGAGTTACTTGAGTCTACCCCCTATTATTCTGTGGGACTTGTTACTACAGAACATGGACAAGAAAAAGGCCTATGCTGAAGGACCAAAATCTGACTCCTTTTTCACACTGGGAAGATCAGAAGCAGCAGCTGGCTAGAAAGCCTTGGATTAACTTAGGTTTGTGCTCCTTTGAGTTGGACTGACCCTGAAAAAGAGCAGTAACACAAATCACCCAGAAAGATTTGAAATCTACTGAGATTGTTATCTACAAAATAGGACTCGGTACACAGAAATTTTCCCTGGAAAAAGCTGATGTGAATTCAAACATGCTAGGTCAAGAACAAACTGTTCCACTTAGGAGAAAGCTAGCCCCAATTATGAAAAAAACGAATAAACTCAAGTCAGCCTGGGGAGTTCAGCCTCCTGCAAGTTCCTACCCTTTCAAGTGCTCTTTGTTTAGTCTTTGTTGATCCTCCTAGTAGAATGTCATATAGCTAGCCATTGCTCTTAAAGGGAGCCCATTGTTTACAGTTTAACCCACCACCAACAAGCCTAAAAGAAGGAAAAAGATGGATCAGGACAAAGGGTTCCTGCATGGCTAAGGCTTTAGGTCAGACCACCAGAAAAGTCTTTATACAGTCTGGACCATTCTGCCTAACGGGTAGAAGAAGGATCTGAAATACACCTAGATTGCCCAGGCACATCAGGTTTAACTAAAAAACTGAGACTGAATATGGACTGCTATTGAGGATCTGCAACAAACTTGCTACCAAACAGCTCATCATCCAGCTACAGGTCCTTTGGCATTGACAAGACTGGTGCTAGGAGAACTACTTGCATACAGGACTTCATTGAATGCTGGTACTTTTGCAACACCACTCCCTTTGACAGAATGGCAAGCCACTGGCATGACAAGTTCTAAGACTTGGACATCACTAGCACAGACAGCCCAGAACTAGCAGAAAGACGGGTCAGAAGTACAATACCTTAACACTGCTGCTGGGACTTCTCCCCAGGTTTGAAGCTGTGACAGAATTCAAACGTTTTCCCAAATACACCAAGAAGTGTACATGTGAAGCACACATATTGATGACGTCTAAGGCTGTATCCTGGTTCTAGCATTAAATGCATTTACAAATATACTTTTTCCTGTTTGTAATAAATACAGGTACCTCATAAGAGAATGACTATATCCACTGGAGAACCACAGAGAAGTTAATGAAGGCCAGGACCCAAGACACAAGCAAAATTTCAGGAATCCCTAAGTTGTTTTATCTATATTTATATTAGAATAAAGTTTCATTCAGCAACAAGAATTGTCAGCCAATACGTATTTAACAGATACACCTTTAATCCACCATAAACCAGCAGTCTCCAATGTCAGTGTTTAACACTATGTACCACTCTTCCTATATCTCTGTCACAGGCACAAGTGCAGTCTCAACCCCTGTGAATTCCATACCACAGAAAAACTAGAGATACACAGGCACTATTAAATATTGTCAGTTTTAAAACCACAAGTGAAAGACTGCATCTACTTTGTGGTAAACTTAGCATAGGAGAACTATTTCACCTTCCAATGATATTAATGCTGGAAGTTAACAGCTTGACTAG
Organism: Elanus axillaris; assembly: GCA_026212715.1. Taxonomy (NCBI): domain Eukaryota; kingdom Metazoa; phylum Chordata; class Aves; order Accipitriformes; family Accipitridae; genus Elanus; species Elanus axillaris. Next base: position 149,925 of record JANZLQ010000030.1, on the reverse strand, counting down.
AGTTTGGAATTTTATCTAGATGGTTTATGTGACTTGTAACAATCACACCCCCCACCAACACCACGATTAGCTGGGAAGCTCAAAGCCACTGGGATTCTAGGGAACTCTCAAGGAAGAGACATTCTCTGATCTAGCCCAAATTTGTACTGAGGTTCAGAATAATAGATGCTAGAGTAGATATATTAATGAAAATACAATATGGCGGACATGTCTTCATTCTCTGTCTCCTCCCCCTTTCAAAAAACAGAAAATTTGCAAAGGTCAGAGCTGGAAAAGTACTAGCCGTACAGTCTTTCTATGAGAGATTAAGAACTGCATTAAAAATGGCACATGTAGAAGTATGCTACTTTTAATGGCAGTTCTCACATTACAGCCAAACTGAACTGATTCTTTTAATAGCTTAATTATATATCAAGCCTTTTAAAACTGCTTATCGGAGCATGTATTAAAGAACTAGGGAAATTTGTAGCCTTGTTGTCTAGTTTTGCACCTAAACAAGCAGTTTGATCACACACATTTCTTTCTGCCATAGTACAGACATACATAATACCAAACATTAAACTAGCAGACCTTCCTTTGAAATACTTCAAGCAGGATGTTTGAGGGAAGACCAATTAACCTCTGGCTCCCTTCCACACTAAGAGAACCTCACGTTGGACTCATCCTGGGTTTTGTCATGCTGTTTTCATTTCAGTGCTGCACATTGAGGTATTATACTCTCATACCACTGGGCAGCCTAAATTTCTGGGCAGATTTCAATACAGCTGCAGTTCAACAATAAATAACAATATTCCTTTTATTGATTTAGACCCAAACATTCCTAATTGATTACACAGACAAATGGATATTCAAAAAGTGGACTAATTACCTCTCAGAATCTCTATTTGGGTATGATCTTGCAAGTGGTGATACTGCATGGCTAAGAACAATGTAGGCATAATCAAAAACTTGTTTCACTTGCATGGCACCGTAAGAGCTTCTGCCAACGTCGTTTCCTGAAATAATGTGACAGTCATCAGATCATCTTTTTTTAATATCAGTAACCAGAAAATTATTCATACTTAAAGCTCAGAAGCCTTAACAATACAGCTTAACTCGATTTAAAATGGTTAGCCCATCCTGCTCATATCAGGAACAACTTAAGTGAGCCTATCTCAATAAAAGAAGCTAACCTTAGGAATGACACTTAACATAACGCATTCAATTTACTACTTATAAAATACCAATGTACCAGCTCCTGAAAGAAACAGAGAATAGAGATCAGCTTAAAGCTCTTATAGCTGTCTTCTAAGAGGGAACCTACCAAGCTTAAAGCATCATGTCTCACTTACCAGTAGAGTTTCTGCAGGCTAAATTCAGTTTAAAATTCCACTTGTGCAAGCACATTATCTTCATAGGGCCAGGCATACTTACATCAACCCCTACTTAACCTTACCAAAACTACAGATTAATTAATAAGATCATACAGATTACTTATCTCCACAGGATAAACCAGTTTGTCAAACTATCATAGACAATTCCAGAAGTTTGTACAGCATTGTTTTTTAATCAAGTTAGTGGCACTTCTTGACTGCCCCTTTTTAAGCATGAGTGACATGTATAGCAGAATTCCTTCCAAATCCAGTGCCACATGCGAGAAACTGCAGAAGTTAAGAACATGCTAAAGCTTCTGTATGAGGGACAATGTACAACCATTGGTCTCCCATTTGACACCTATGAAGATCTTGCTATTACTAGCAAGAAGAAACATTGGGGGGGGGGGTGTAGATTTATTTGGCACCAGACACCAAAGGTCCACTGTCACCACTCAATTTAAGAAACAAAGACAACTTCCTTCAAATTGCATGTCTAAAATAGAGACTAGACCTTGAGTGGGTAGCAAGCTGCTTACAGTAAAAGGTTCCCTTCTTCAGAACAATGCTTGAAATGCTGTGAGAACCCTGGAAAGGGATGAACCACCAAAAGTGTTTATTTTAGGCTTGAAAATCAGCTCAGGGTCTATGAACAGGTTTTAATGAAAAATCTGCTTTGGTGGGTAAAGGACAGAATCTATCCTTTGGAGGACTGAATCCAATGAGGCTAAATTTGACTTTAGAGGAATCCTTCCTCGCTGAAATATTTTGTCCAGCAAGCCATTATAGACAAAAATGCTGAGGTCTGACATCCAGGGGTGAAAAAACAAGCCAGTATTGGCTTTCTTTACTAGACAACATGTTTTAGTCCTTCAAGATTCCAACCATAATGCCACTTTAACAGAAAAGCATAATCAATGAAAACAGACTAGAAACATAAGAGCATTTTGGGAACAGAGATTTTCTTCAGTAATTTATATGGTCAAATAAAAACTGATCAAGAAATACTTCCTGTTTACTGAAGTAACTGAGAATCTTGTTCTGAATGCACCGCTGAAGGATCCTGCAGCTACTAGACTCAAAATTACAGAAGCCTCTCTAAATGGCATATTTGCAATTGGACTCTATCCTGAAGTAAAAGCAGAGACCAATGTGGGGCTAGGACAGTGTATCTAGGATGAAACACACTATTTAAGTTCAGAGCTGCATTACAAAGTAGCAGAGGACTTCACAAAGGACTTAGTCTAAAGGCAGCTGAATAGAGACCAAGGTATTTCAGTGGTCAAGAAATCAGAACACAAAAATGTTAATTCTACTAGAGAAACAATGATTAATTCAGTACACGTTTCCCAGGGGCAGGATACATTGTTGTGTCCTGCAACAATGCCACTTTCCACATAATGACATGCCAAACAAATATACAAAAGAGAATTAAATTGAAAAGCAATACAGAAATGGAATATATACAAGTGGCTAAACACACACAATTGCATCTACCACTAAATTCAAGTCCATCTACAGCTGGACCGAATGATCTTAAGGGTCTTTTTCAACATAAATGATTCCATAAATTCACATAACAAATTAAGAATACACACTCAAACAAATTGCATTAGCTTTGTGTAATCTGGTGCTAAGGCAGCTACATTTGACATGCGCCCTGCATGGAGTTACACCAAAATGAAGACACTGCTGCTATAAACTGTTTGTTACTCCTTTCATCAGTTGTTGCCACCTCCACTGTTGTGCCAGCAAAAGAAATCATAAGCCTTCCCTAATCCACTTACGGCAAACTCAGGCAGTTTAGTTTAAACCACCAACGAAGTTGTGTATGAGTCTTGATTGAAGCAGATTTGGGAACAGAGGCAGGATAGCTCATGCCATAGCATGCCTAGGTTCCTGGATTGCCTCATTCTGCACCTGTAATTAGTTCATAAAAATGTCTGAATAAACACATCTTATTCAATTATACAGTCTGCAGAGCTTCTGACCTGCACTGCAGCTGAAAAGCTGGTATGGAAGCCAAAGCTACTATGTGAGCTACTGTGAACTGTACCAGTCAAGTCTGTGTAGAAGTGGCCCTACCCAATATTAAAACATATTAAAGCAGCCAGAAGATCACGTATATACATTTGCTGTACCAAGCAGATTTTCTTCTGAGAGACTGTTCTCATTAGCAGATCACATCTTACATACCTGAGCATCTTTCTTCCATCACAATCTACAAACTGATCAGTTAAAGCATGTAACCCAAATGCTCTCGCTCTTTAAAAAACATAGACTTCAATCCTCAGATGTACATTAGTAGATAACAATGGTGTGTGATTTCATGTATAATTCAATCTTCATCCCTTCTTACAAAGCCTTCACCCCTAAAGGAGCACATCTAAGATTTCCATCGCTCACTACCAGTACTAACACTCTGTCAGGTAGCCTTCCATTGCCTGAAGCAGTTTTAAGAACATGGCCTGAAAAGGCAATGGTAAGACTGTGAGCTAGGACTGAAACAGATCTGTTTATGTTACTCTTATCTAGTAAGTACCTTTTTGCAACATTCAGCATCAAAGGAGTTCTTTCAGATGCTAACTTCAATGTATTTGTGTATTTTTATAAATGCATATATTTTACATACACACATATATTTGCATGTTCTAATGACAAATAATGTATACTGAAAAGCTGCAATGAATAACTTTGGGCAGCCACTAAGGCTAGAACAGATAGTCCCAATGATTGTTGCCAATCTCCTATCTAATTACTTCCTCTATCTGTGACCTATCAAGATGCAGAAGCAAGCAACATGAAGCATAATTAGTCCTGCAAGTTAAAGTCTCTTTTCAAAGAAAATGCACTGAATTTAAAGTTTAGAACTTTTGTTAGTGCCCACAGCAATTCAGAATGAAGAACAACCTATCTCATGAAGGGAGCAGCACAGGTGGAACTCCAGGTCTTAAACCACAATTTAGCTGCTCTCGCCACTACCATTCTGAACAAAGGTCAAAATCATTCCTGTTCTGAGCATCAGAAATGACTGAAGGACTTCGGTAATTGCCTGATTCATAAACGCATAAAATAATAAGCTTCCCTAACAACCTGCTGAATAAATGCCAAGTTTGTTTTACAACCGCAGATTAAAAGATTTGTCACCAGAGTCACGTCTTCCAAGACAGGATACTGCTAGACCAACTCTGCACAAACCTCTTCTAGGACAATACCATCTACCCTGCTCCAACATGTTCCTGTTAACAGGCTTCTGAGTGCCTGACTTTGCAGCTGACCTAAATTAATGCTTTCACTTTTTACACACCAAAGAAAGGACAACTGCTTTGAGAAACTGAAATGCTGGCAGCCACAAGGTGTTTATAGGAACTCCCTTCTTTGGGTGATGCTAAGGGAAAGATTTTCATCTCATTACCCTGTCCTAGGACCCAGGAGAATTTGAGCAAAACCCACTATGACCAAAACAGCAACACAACAGGTTGATGTCTGTTCCTTCCTAATCTAGGAACTAACAGAAGGTACTGAGCAGGTAGAACTGAGGTATCATATCCTTCTGATGACATCATTTATCTGTTTGTTAGTCAGACATCACCATTTCACACTGAAGAAAATAACAGTTCCTCCAGCTTAAAAAAACTAATCCCCCTGAACTTAATCCTGTCCCCTACAAGACTGTCTAAAGCTATTCTTATGAGTTACACCTTTCAGCATCCTATGGCTGAACTTATGCATACACTCATAGGAGGGACTTTACACTACTTGGATAATCTTGAGAAATTCAAAGGCTTTTTTTCATCCCTGTATTTGTCTATCTGATTTCTGGATTAAGAAGTCAACTTTGGAAGTCTTCTTCCAAGGCTCAATCAGAACTTTAGAGAGCACTGTGATCAGGCTAAAAAAGGATCACAAAAAAAAATTAAAAACTTGTGCATAGAGTGCAAAAACAGGTTTGAGGAAAAAAATTCTACAGCAGCTTATGCTAACTTAAGTCAAGAAACATCTGTGTCCACTCTACCAAAATACTTGTTCCAGTCTCCTCCACAGTACTGGCACTGACCCTCATGGAGTTAGAAACTGAGTGGATCTGACCACAAACTAATCAAGCAGAGATGATGACTCGTCAGCTGGGCAAGGACCTGATCCCCTAGAAAAGTGTTTTGTACTGGGACACAAGCAATAACAGAACTAAAGTGATTAACAGAATTCTAGACGTTATCTACATACACTTGACAGGTACTTTTAGATACTGTAGGAGTATGCATTAAGTCTAGATCTAAGGAGGCTGTAGTCATGAGATCTGATTCAAAGAGCCATCCTATATGTTCTACATAATTTTCCTCCTAGCTCCATCAGGCAAGTTCTGAAGCTCTGTGGTAGCTGCCAGAAAATATGCCTATGGGACATAGTGGTCAGGTAACCAAGTTATTGTCAGCTTTCATTTCCCTTACCGAAACACTTTACTGTAAGAATTACATTACCTCAGCCCATATAACCTCATCTAAAATTTAATTCTTACCAACTCTTTGACAGCATATAAGTATCTTTCTTCTAAACTACATTTCTTTTCTTCTTCAAGATTTGCTCTCAGAGGAACAGTTCAGAGCCCCTACCGGACTTGCAATTTAGGTTTTTTTTCTTCTCTGAAGAGTCATCGAAGAAAAAAATCCAAGGCACTATTAGCAGTGATTAAAATATTGTACAGTGTATGTAATTTCTTCTCTTTCAGTCCTCAGCAGATAGGACGGAACAGAACTGGAGGACAGTAAAGGTTTTGAAGAAATGCAGCTCATGCTGCTACTTAAACAGGTCTTCAGGCAATTAAGTACACAGCTGCTGAAAGAAATCTCAATAACACAATGAAAGTTCTGCATAATCACACCTATGCCTGGCCCAGTGCAAGGGTCATGATGGACACAAACTCAGAGCTACAAACATATCAGAGATGTGGTTAGACAAATGAGTATCTTTGCTTGCAACCTGTTCTATAAAACTACAAACATTCAGCATATTGAATATTAGAAAGGTGCCAGACTTCAGCTACTGATCCATGGTATTTGCTTTAAAAGTGCCATATATAAGCAGTCTACCCACAAGACGTGACACTATGGAGTTTGAGTGCCAATTACATTATCGAAATATAAATGCTGAAGTCCAAATTAACTGAAAATTGACTTTGTTAAAAAGCTGGTTTGGAATTTCAACTACCTGTGACAGTCTAAATAGAATCCAAACAGAATATTACAAAGCTGGAAATTCTTTTCAGGAGCTCAGCTAAAAATAATCTTGATTACTTTGAAGGTTACTGAAGCAAAACCAAATCTTAAAGAAAAAAAATATTTTAAGGTAGTTACTTTCAAAAGTACATGCAACTATAACTGGCGTTCTCTAAAGCTCCCTGTGCAGCACAGAAGCCAGCTATGCAAAGCACTCTTCACACCAACACCACAACACAGCTGCTCCCTTGCTACACATTCATGGATATACACCCATGTTTCTATGCAGTCTCTACTGCACCGCCCTGCAGGAAATGTACCTCATCTGGGGCATCTTTCCCATATGGTATAATTTATCTGAAGTGTGGCACCACACACTGTGGTGGGAAAAGCTACACCTCCCATTCTCATTCTCTCGTAAGGAACAATGGAGAGCTGTTCCTACTAACAAACCTCCTTCCAGGATTTCAAGACCTCTCTCTTTCACTACCCCTCAGCGCTGTTAGAGAATCTTATTATACACTCAACACAGTTCCAAATCTCCAACACATTATGTATCTGCACTGTTTGCATGCAATTCAATTTACTCAGGCTATGAATCTTGGGAACTTCAAGTCATTAGTCCTTAGCCCACCTCCGTAACTGCACCTCAACACCAACAACAGTGTCTTCTCAGTGCAGCTTCTTAACTCATGTTAGAGCCCCTAAAGTCTTTCAAAAAAGCTGTGCAAGCACAACTTGAGCCAGAGCTCCGGAATATTGCAAGAAGTGTACAATCTTACCAGGCAGGAGAGGATCTTCAATACATAGCATGGATGGTCTGTACCCATTAGTCATGACTTTCATGATTTCTTCTTTGGCAATATAGGCACCTCCATTTTTTATTCTAATACCAGTTTTCAAGTAGTTAAAATTCCTTCCATAGAGTTCAAAAAATTCTATCAGAAGCATTCCAAGGTTTTCATCAGCTCTTCTGGCATCAATTCTTGGATGCAGCTGTGACACAGAACAGTTGTTAATTATTAAAAATTAATGTTTTTCAGACCTAACAGTGCAACAAAAAGCTCTCATTTAAACAGCTGAGTATAATCTCTTTACACAAGTCTGAATTGAGCCATTAATTCTACATATACTTAAACTACTTTCACTTAACCAAGAGGGGGCAGCACTTCAGCAATATCTGGCAGCCAAAGACTTCTTTCCTCCTCTTCCAGCTTTTTGAGGATTATTAAATACTTTTCCCTAAGCCAAAAGCAATAAAGTACTGCATGCTACATTATGGCTTAATTAGTAACAGAGTAATACCTGATTTTTCACAGAAAAATCCACCAGTCTTAATGTTTTCAGAAGCAGGGGGGGAATCTATTTATCCCAACTGAAATGCAGTTTTCTCAATCTCCCGATATTCTATACGGTATTTAAAATCTACACTAATATTTCAGTTAATCATTAACAGCAGCAGAATATGTAGGTTTTTCCTCTATCACAGCTGTTGAGAGACACTAACATTGTACCTCATCATACTCATACAAAGCTTACTATCACGAAAATTAGAAATAGTTATAACTCATTAGCTGTTTCATCAGTTACCTACAATATCTGCCAGTTTTAAGTATGTCAAAACCTAACCAACATGTAATTAAAACCACCTTGACTGTTTGATTTCATAATTTTAATAAACACTCAGATCAACTACTCTGCACATTCACTATCAGTAGTCTAGGAAGCAACAGACTTAAACTGCATACTGGCAGATTTACAGAACACCAGCAAGATGATTTACGTACTGGACTAGGCTGCCCAGGAAGGTAGCATAATCCACATCACAGGCCCTAGTACAGAAAGCAATGCACAGCCTCTATGCCACTCACAAGGCTCCTGCTGCTGTTTCAGTTCACACAGTGAACAGAAGTTCTTTGAGGTTTGAGAGATAATCCATAGGAGCTGCAGTGATCAAACACCTGGAACTGTAACAGTAAAGCTGTGCATTGCTATGGGAGTCTTAAAGAAACAGCACCATAACAGGGCATAAGTAGAGAAAACAAAATATTTTAACAAACACAGAAACAAATAAGGGATAGACTTACCTGCAGGAAACTAATTGCCATTAAAATTAGGCTGTAAGAGCTAATTCCACCAGTAAAAACTTCATTCAAGTCCCTCTGAAGAAGGAACTGTTTTAATACTAAAATCAAGTAAGGCAGCAAAGAATATTTCTGCAAAGCAAAGTAAGTCTTATAAATTACAATGTCAACATTCCAAAACAAAGAACTACACAATCTTAACACAAGAAGATTCATCGTCTAATACAAAAATGTTATTCAGTAGTGTGCTATAAAGTGTTTCCACAGGAAGAACTGAAACGTGGTACGTGTTTTTTTATTCTAGAAACAGATTAATAGACTTCAACTATTATTTAATCAAACAGCTTACAAATCAAATTTATTTCTTCCCCCTAAAAAGGAAGATTTTTATATCCTTTTTTTGAATGCCAGTGTCATTCATAGTCAAAGCTTTCCATCTGAACAGTACTTTTAATGCAGAGGATAAAAGTAAGCCTTATTTTAAGTATGTAGCTACAGAAAAATTGGGTTTAGAAGTTTAGCAAGATAGTATTCATAATCAAGCATCACTTAAATTCAAGGTAAGCAAAACTCGAAAAGACTTGCTTTAGAAGCAAAGTTTAGTACCTATCTGCAGACCTAGATATGATTGTAGAAGTCCTTTCAGCGTATAGGTTTATCCACACAAACACCTATCACTCGAAGGCAACACTGAATAGATACCAGTAGAAAATAAATACCCATGTTTAATTAGTATTAATGAAAACAGTATACAACAATAAATTTTCAAAAGTCTTAAACCATACCAAAAAAGCTAAGCATTTAGCACATCCTTGGTAAGTAGTATAACATTCATTATATGGCTGATACCTTCATGTATTCCTTGATAAATCGAGCTGCCTTCACACCAGTTTCTACATTAAAACTGATGTCAACTTTCACTTCTGTCTCCTGGTCAGTAAGTTTTATTATTGGTACCTGAAAACGTTAAAACAAGGTTTTATGAATCCCCAGAAATGCAACACTGGTGCTATTCTCCAGCTTACTCACTAAAGACATCATGACACTGAGTCCAAATGAATGCAACTATCAAGACAAGGAAACATGTCTTTGAGAAAAGATAATCGTAACTTGACTGACAAGCGAATGCTTTTTAGTGAGGTAACTAAGAACACAGGCACGTATGAACACATTAAGTTATGATGACTCATGTACCCTCCCATAGCTATTCGGTATCTGCCTTCATAGCTGCAATATGAGTGTTTTGCAAGACAACTAAATTTACTTAATTTAATCACTCACTGCTGTTAATAGGAGACATTCTACTCTCCTAAGCTGTGGCAACTGCATTCATCTGACCCAGCACTGCACCATTCACTTGCTAAACTGACAGAAGACTAGCCTAGCAGAAAAAATAAAGCACTGTTTGTTGGTTTAGCAGCCTGAACTGGTTCACTGCAGGGTCAAAGGAAAGCCAGAATGGATAAAAGCAAAGCAGGAGTAGCAATACTGCCTCTTTTGGCAGCAAGAAATTATTACAAAACTACTGAATATGTAGTTCAGTCTCACACCACCACCTTGAAGACAGTGTCCTACAAAATCATCTCACAATCATACCCTGAACTTCAGCTGATAACATTTATTTTAAATTGGATTTCTTGTATTTTTAATCTGAAATGGAAAACAAAAAAAGATCAGAAGTGTAGCATCATTTTATACCAACAGCTGAGGCAATAAAATAAGAAAGGCTAGTAGAATTGATAAGCCTAGCCTAGTGCCATTTTCCATCACTAACTGGTATCACTGATTCTAAAAATCCCACCCATTCTCAGGTAAACCAAAGATTACCAGAGCTACTGTTAATGTACTGCTACTCCAATGCAAGCCACAGGAATCTTCTGGACCTAAAAGAGTCACCCTATTTCAGAGTCCACAAAACGTAACAGCTTGCTAATAGCAGTTTGGAATACTTTGCTTAGTCTCCTGGAGAAAACACCACTTCCTCAGTAACATAAAATTTCTTATACTGTAAGTTTTTAGCATAATCAATGTGATCCCTTAGGCTTACAAGACAGATGCAAGACATACTACACATCAGTTTCACAGATTAAATAAAGCTCTTAAGTAACATATTTTGGAAGGGAAAAACAAATGTTAGGTTTGGAACACTTCACTATGCCATCAGAAACAAGACAACCTGAAAAATCAGGGTTTCAAGGTGGACAGCTCTAGTTACTGGCCCCTGGCTAAACAAAGTCCTCTCAAAGGTCAGTGGAAAAAAACATTATACAAATAGTTAACTTATTTTACTAGATATTTTGCAAATACTTTCAGATCTTTATTGACAACATAAGCAAAAAGTATGGCCTTCCAGTAGATACACTACAGAGAATTACCACTGTCCATGTAAAAAAACTGTGTTATTGCTAAGTACATACACATTCTACTAAAATTTTGCAGAGCAAAACATTGCGCTTAAGACAATAACATTTGCCTCATGACTTAAGAACATTATTTATCACCAACATCTTAAGTGGTCTGAAAGCTTTTCAGTTCAGTATTCCAAAGACTGTTACTTACCGTAGCTTTATCAAGTACTTTAATGGAATACGGCTCAGCCACATTGTGTTTTCGTAGTGCTTGTTCCAGCAGCTGTAAAGGGGGCCGTTCCCATTTCCCAAAAACAACTAGATCAATATCACTAGACAAAAAGAACACAGCATGAGATCCTGAAGTCTCAAGCATAATACTCCACCAAAAAAAAAAGGTACAATTGGCATTCTACATATTACAAGTCCTCCAAGGTGACCATTTTGTAACTTCTCATCTAGGCTCCCAATAAGCTTCCTTTAGCAATGTTAAGTAAGAGATGGTCTAGTGTGCTTTAGGACCCAAAGTAGTATTCTAGTTTCTTGCTCTCTCTTCCCTGATGAGTTCTTTGAGCTCCTCTCCCTTTTACCTTTCTTGCTCCCTCCCCTCTGACTTCCACAGCCCAACCCCATCCCTCATCCTACCCATGTTGACAGGCATGTCAATACTCCAAACAATTTTTATCAGTGATTGTTATACATAGAAATTAAATTTCCAGTGCTTTCCTACTGAAAATGTAATTGATGTAAAGACGACATAGCCTTTAAGACACAGCTACACGGGTTTTCCACATCCATCTCTTGAACCATTAAGCAATATAAAACACAAAATTAAACAAGATATCTTGCTCTCAAAAACAAAACGGAGAAACACAGCTGCGATGACTCCTCTGACTTTGCACAGTAGATCTGTGATAAGTGACACAGTCTTAGAAATTCACCTTATTTAACAAAACAGGATATTTACACAGGAAATACTAACCATTCAATTTCACTGTATCTTGAAAACAGAGACTAACCCCAGACACAAGGAAAAGGTAACTCACCAAACAGTCAGTAAGTACCTAAATATATGATATATTGTTGTACTGCTTTATCTCAGATCTTTAAGTTCAAAAGCTCTTCCCTTTGTCACATGGGACATTAGGCAAAAATTTTACTGGAATTTTGATAGGTTTACACATTCCAGTCTAAATTCACCTTTGAAATTTACTGTTACTCTAAAAGACTACAAGCTTCTACATAAAAGTAAATTATTACTTACCTAGTTGGAAGATAAAGCCCCGTACTAAAGCTGCCAAATATCTGAACCTGAAAAAAACCAACACCAGTGAAATATCTTGTAATTATGCATGCTCACTTCATTTACTTTCACAAGACTTAAGATTTTTCTGGACTTATTAAGGATATAGCCCAGGAAAAAAAAGTTATTGAACTTACTTTACTACATACTCTGTTAAGCCTGTACAAACACACTTTTATAGATGCAACTTCAGAAGAAACTGGGTGTTTTTAACATGAAATGACTACCAGTCCTGCTAGCAGCAGAGCACAAGCATTTGAAACAAGTCCTTTTCACTATTTATTTCCTGTTCAACAGAAGTATAAACTGTTACATACTTCCTTCCTTCCTGCTCTCTTCCTTTCTCATGGAACAGCTTTACAGAAATTGGAAGAGTTTAAGGGAAATATTTTTTCCAAATATTTAGGTTTAAAAAACAGCAAGCACATCTAAACATTAATTCAGATAAACGTGAAGAATACTCCAGATGTTATTGTAAAGGTGACTATGAAATTGTGGTAGTGTTTGTGTGTGGAAAAGAAGGCACGCTGAAGAGACATTCACCATCCACATTAAATACTGTAGTATGTTTCCAATCTAGAGAATTGAGACGTTTTCCTCTGCTACAGCAAAACACTTCACCTACCAATTCACTTCTCTGAAGTGACCTATGAAAAGGCTGGGCAACTCTGGGCCATTTCAGTGTTAGTATCTGTTCCCACAAGCCAGAAAAATGTTATTACTAAGGAAAATCACAGGTGAGGATGAAGTAGATGAGATTTACAGTATCTTTAGCTCAGTGCTCTGGCCACAGCCCTCATTCTTTGTCATGGAAGGCTATGAAATCAGTGGTCTGCAATGTTTTTCTGCTTATTAATGACAATGCTATCTGGTAATCAGAAGGGTGATGCTAGAGATACAGTTTATGTTACATTCCTTCTGGATGTTTTCTGTTTGGAGGAAACTTATTCTTGGGGTAATAAAGGGTTTGAAAATACAACAACTTTGGTTGGAAGATATCTCAGGAAGTCAAGTCCAATCTTCCCACTAAAGCAGGGCTAGAGTAATTCCCTGAATGTCAAATTTGTGAGGAGTACAAAAAAAAAAATCTGTGGTCTTGAACTGTTCTTTTCTAAAATATTTGTATTCACAAACATCCAAAGAGTCAGGAATCCTTGCAGAAGTGGATACATAGGTAGTCAGCCTCACTTTAACATTCAAAATAAAGTTATGCAGAGATAACCAATTTAATAAGCCTTTAAGAAGTACACTTCTTAAAGTGGACAGTTCTTCACATCCCCAGTTCTCAAAATGCAAAAATTATCAGTAGACTTCATTAACCTGAAATCTAGGTTTTAAATTTCCTTCACTTTTTAAATAAACTGCCAAGTACTGCAAGAGCTGTGATATTAAGTCAATTGCCTTAAGTTTGAAGTCTTACCTGTTCATTTCTAAAACACAGACAGATAATAGCAAGGTTAAGTGAACCAAGCTCTACAATTTACTAGAGAAGCAAATCAACACTTAAATTACACTCACATCAGCTGTAGGCCAAAGATCTTTGATGACTGTTTCTATTCTTTTCACCACTTCTCTTCTCATAGCTGCTTCTTCAGGACGAGGGGACATGAAGTCATAGAAGTCAATTATTTCTTCATGTAGTCTGAAGTAGAAAGCAGCATCAGTTATAATGACCATTTAACTATTACAATAAATTTTAATAAAAACAGGCCACAGACTTTATTTAATATCATTTAACCAAAACCAGCAGTACTTTCAAGAAATGTGAATGCCACAATTAGGCTTTCATATGGGAAACTGGAGGGTTTAGGATCTGGGATTTGGGACAGATATATTCATACTTAGTTTTCATGGCAGCACCTCACAGTAACCTCAGCAATACCTACATATCAGCCCTCATCACATTACCTAAATGCTAAAGATGTCAAAAGACACAGGACTCAAACACTAGTAGACATTTACTAACCTTCTTACTGGCTCAGCAGTGAAGGTCAGATTCAATTCCTGATTCCCAAAGATTATTTTCTTTAAAAAACAAAGCATAGTCTTAAAAACTACACAATGATCCAAATGTGAAGCAGCACAAGAACAATTAAAATGTTCAAAATAGGTTTGTTCTTCCAGGGCTTCTTACTTCTGTGCACGTGGAAGTTTACATGAACTTGGAAACAGGCCACTGGCATTAACGAGATTTTGCAGACAGTGATAAAAGGGACATTTTAGCATTCCTTGATGTGAAAATGTCCACTTTGACAAACAGCGATTCCTTTGACCGCTTAAGCACTTTATTAGCTATTCATTCATATAGGAAGTGACCTTCCAACTGAACTACTCAAAGTGAGAAGCATTAAATTTATTCTTAAGTGTAGAGTACATTAATACCAGTGTTACATGAGGAGTTCTGACACTGGATCTTTATACACCTGTGAAGTCCTTTTGTTTCCCATCTCATGATACTATAGAACACTCGCTGCCAAATTTGGAAGATCAATTTGAGTTTTCAGGTGAACGTCATGTTTGCTTTCAACGGAAAAGCACCAAGACATGCAAAAAAAAAAGTAACTACTGCTGTGACATTTTACAAAAACCTCTTTTTGATGTTGACATATTTCTAAGATTTCTCTCTAATTCAAGAAACATATCAATTCAATGTTGTTATGAAATCCAAATACTATTGTCCCCCCTCCCCCAAAAAATCGGGTTCAATCCATAGTTAACAAACTTAGCCCTCCAAAAAAAAAAATTTATACATCTGGAGGAGAATTCTTAACTCTTCCCCTGAGACTTTTGTAGGTCATTTTACTAGAGTATTCCCACTCTAACAGATAGTCTCCAAAAGACCATATGCCTGATTTTTAAGTGTCAGGATTCCTTTCTATCCACATTCTACCCAGATTTTAGCAGCAAAGCACAAAGATAATTCTAAAAGCATACGGATCTAGAATTACAGTTGCCCTTGTCCTTATCTTAAACTGGGCCTGGACCCACAGTTGAACATTTAACTATACAGCAGACTCAAACATTTCAATTTGATCAATCTACTTGATTTCAAAACTTCATAGCAAGGCATAAAATACAAACTAACAAGCTCCTATTTTATTTTGTTTCTAGAAAGTATGCTTTTGCTTCCCCCCCTTTTCAAAATGACAAAGCCAATGAAGAAAATACTTGAATACACCTAACAGCCGTGGGGCCAAACTAAAGACCTCCCATTGTCCTGCCTACAAATATCAGCAGTAGGCAGATACAAGGTGAAAGCAAGAAAAGACAAAACAGTTATTCAAACCCCTTGCAGCAATCCTCCCAAGCCTCCAATAATTTCATCTGGCATACTTTTGGGGTAGATCCCAACTATAATGTATATTAGCTCAAAGGACTTCTCTTCCACTGATTTTTCCAAGACTTTTTAGTCCATTTATGATTTTGTTATTCATGGCATACTATGAGAATTTAAGTATGCATCAGAATAAAAAAGTGCTTTATTTTAAATTGTCACCTGTTAATGATCTTACCTGATGCTCTTTTTCTTGGAGGGGTGGGGGAAGTTATTACTGGCAGTTCATCTCCAAATGTAACATACCTCAGGCTCCCAATTTAGATCCACTTGTCTCTGTCCACCAGTTCTTTTTCAAGCTAGCAATCCTCATCTGTTTTTCCCTCCTTACACAGGAACAGGTCCAAAGTTTGATCACTGCTAACCTTCTTCAGCTTTTCAGTTGCACCATGTTTTGTGACAGGTGGCCAGAAATGCACACAGAGCCAATATATAATTATGCCATTCGATCCATGACACACACCTGTTTTCATTTTACTGTCCATATCTTTGCAAGGATTGCTGCTAACTGCTATTTGAGGATATCTGAGCATACCCCTGCTCTTTAAAAGAAACCATTACGAAGGAGCTTCAAAGTGTTTTCTGAACAATAACCACCAATATAAAGACCACCCACTGGGTATATTCAGCCTGAATTATTTTTCTTCAGATTCATGATTCCATATTTACTAGAATTTAATTTTATCAGCAATTTTATAACCTAATGAACAATGAACTGCCACTGCAAATGTTTGCTGTCAGTTCTAGCTTTCTGTTATCCTTTCTAACCTTTCCTCATTCATTTCTTCCCTCCAGGTATTTATGAAGATATCAAGCAACAGTCTTGAGTAATTCCACTGGTAACTTATTTTAACGTAAATATCCCTTATTATAAAGCAAATAATTAATTCTTTCCCTTGGTTACTTCTAAGCAGTTAACCCATAAGCCCAGCAAACCTGTGACTCTTCAGTTTTTACAGTCTTCAAAAAAGAATCTCATAAACATTCTTAAAAAAAAAAAAACAACAAACACACAACAGTTCTGTGTTATCAGACTGACCACATGAATAAGGATTAACAATGAAGCCTCCAAGGAAATGAGACCTGTGAGGCACACCTAACTTTATCAAAGTATGCACTAGCTCCTTTCTTTATGTTTACTCACACAAATAAGGTCTGTTTTGTTATCAGACCCCATCCAACGACTCCAGGAGATTCAGACGTTCCTGAAAAAAATGCATTTACAGTAGCCATCCCGTATTAGGGAAGGAGGAGAATAAAAGGGGTCTTGGTTCCCCTCCGCACTGTGGCCTCTACCTTACACGGCGTAGTCTTTCAAAAGCAGCCCCTAGTGTGTCAGCAAGGTCAGAAAAATAGCAAGCACACAAGCACTCTCAACTTCCAGTGCTCCACTGAGTTTCTGTTCAGATGACATACACTGTCACAATTCTTAACCAGATCACAAAACACTCAAAAGAATAGGTAATATTCTAGTCTACATTTCCTTCCCTGATCTACTTTTTAAGATGTCACCTTCATATTTTCTACATTGCACTGGCAAGGCAACACTTCAGTTTGCATGGGACAATAGCACAAGAGCTAGACAATCAAAACTCATTTAAACCTCAAACCATACGCTGTGGTTTCAAGGTTAAGGTCCTCTGGAATTCTTCAGCATATACCACCAGACATGGCTGTGAAACAGTTGCAATTCTGCTGATGGATTTAAATGCTCCTTACTGAAATTTAAAATGACAGGTGCCTGGAGTCAAAGAAAGTTCTGGTGAGAAGTCTCTTAACCCCTTCTCTAACAAAAAGCAATGCAATTAGTTCACTTAGCTTTTACTACATGATCTGACTTCTGGGTGCCCTTTCATGCCTCTGAGCCCTAGTGACTCCGGCAAGTTTCTTGCTTTCGATGTGCAAGGTTTTCAGGTTTTAAAGCACATAGCAAAGCAGTTCTCAAACCCTCTGTCTTAACAGACTTCTATTTTGTTTGCTCTTTCCAGTTCTCCTTAATTTAACACCTTCTACTTCTCAGATACCATCATCTTCCTGGCCTACATCCTCCTGGGTAAGAATCAATGCTATCTTCACAGTCAGCATATGACAACAGGACCATCTTAATACAGCACCTTCAAGCATTTTACCCTTTTGGCTTCCTCTTGAAGAAGCTTCTCAAAACCAAGATACTTTTTTAAAATTTCATGTTAGTATAGTTTACATTTCTCTAAACATCTTTGCTCAGACAAGGTTATTGAAACACAGTCACAAAAGAGCAGCTCTGATATACATAAAACAAGATGCTGCATGCTGCTCAGGACTAATCTCAGAGTAACTTCTCTATTAGCTGAAGGAATAATTCGGTGCCTGAAAAAACACAGATCACAAGAGGATATTCACACAGCACTATTTTGCCGATGTAGCCTCTATGACCTTCATAAGCACTTGTTACTTAAGGACTGTGACAGTATCTTAATCATTAGGAACAGAACTACAATTTGCAGCACACGATGTACATGCAGATATAAGTAACATCTTAACTCTTTTTTAAAAGAAGATAGCACTTCTTTCAACATATAGCATGAGTCAATTTTCTCAATCTCCTTCTGGTGTCTTAAAAAATTGGGGCTCCAGCAGCATCCCAGCACCTAGCTATCTTCTATCACATTTTAAGATGCCTGTTATACTACTTTCCTAGCAAAGATAGGTGTTTTAACTGACTTTTTCACAAGGCAGTTTTGCTATATTTATAGAAACACTGGGAACAAAACCTGTTGGTGAGATCTAACTGTACTCTTAATGCAACGTAGAAAAGATTAGAACACAGGGATGCAGAAGAAAGGCTACTTGTACTTGCTACACTATTCAGCTTGCTGCTTTTAACAGTCTGGAGGACCCTACCATTCACTAATGCTATTACTGCTAAGCACAGTAAACATCTGCTGCTTACAGGCTGAACTATGCAACAGAATTGACACCCTCTGTTTACCAAAAAGTTATCCCTTTTATTGTTTTAGGAAAGGCAGACACACTTCTAGTCTTCAGGTTAAAATAATACTAAGGAGACATTCTCAGACTTTTGTAATGGTTTTCCTTAAAGTCAGGTTTCTAAGAAAGGAGATCATTTACTTTACTCATCATTTACTGTACTGTTACAACTATTATTATAGATGACATTGAGCTGCTACTTCAAGGACTAACTTCAATGCAGTGAAATGAAATTCTCAAACATCAACAAACTAGAAGGTGAATGAAAAGCTACAGCAACTTTGTTCCCTGAAGTAAGCATCGTGTTTCTTTCCAACATCATGTCTACACTACTAAGCACACTAATTTATACTAAAGGAACAGACAGAACCATGAATACATCATTTACATGGAACAACTGATTCTTTTTAAAAACACACTCAATCCAGCAAGTAAAGAATAATTTTCTAACTGAAAAGTCTAACGCATCTGCCAAGAATCCTTACAAAAGGAAAGAATAATATCACAGTTAAAGCATGTGGGTGTAACACCAGGGGTGAGTAGGAAAGGGAGGTAAAGAAACAGGGAGGCATAGGCAGCATTTCAGCAGCAGCTTTGTTGAAATAAAAGTTACTAGTAATAGGATACGTTCTTTCATAAAAGTGTGAACTCTGAAACATGCCTGAGGACTTCACTGTCTCAGGATTAAACGGTGAAGGGCCCGGCAGCCACTGTGCATATTTCAGAAATCTGTTGAACTGTATCTTCACCTACAACTACTGCAAAACACAAGTGTATTATCATGGAAATGCGGGTGAAATCTTACACTACAACAATCAAATGCATTCAATAGTTGACATCAGTGTTATAGTCTAAAACTCAGGAACACAGTTTAGTGAAATAAAGGAGAATATATACATGATTGAAAGCAATAGTATATTCTGAGATACAGAATATTTCCAATATTATCTAAGATTAAGACATCAGCAAAAGTAGCAAAGATAGAACCATGACCAAGAAGAGGAGACGAACTTATAATTCTTCTCTTCCCATCCCACCCACAACACCCATCAGATGCCTTTACTTTTTTTATACCACTCTTCACTACCAGTAACACTCACGTAGTAGTACTCTGTGCCCTATGCAACGTTCTAGGCTTACAGATGAGAGAAATTGTGAGGACATAGTGCTTTGTTCACAGACCGTACTGCAGCACCAAATCGGTCTCATACTACTACGCAATTCAGACAGCAGTTACCTTTGTCACTGTAATCATATGGAAGGCAGCATACTCAAAGACTGGCAGAAAAAAAAATCTCAACTGTATAGAACTTTGAAATGGTTCACAGGTAGGTACCCTAAATACTAAACTCAAAGAAGAATCAAGCTTACTTTGCATGTTAGCTACTAAGGAGAGAATGGAAAAAAAACAAAAGTACTTCTGTTCTCATCCACAGAACAGAGAGTAGTTTATAAAATATTTTGTACCTTTTCCACAAGAGATCATATTGTTCTTATTTCCTCTCTAAGCCTTCTCTTTGCCCCACACTCTTGCAAGTCAGAGCCAGCCCTAATTTTAGATTGAGTCTCCTGTCAATTAAATTTTACCTTTTAAGAGCACTTTGACAGTTCACACGCTCAAGAAACTAAGCTTGTTGGACTGATTTACACTGCAAATTTCCAGACTTAAGTAACAGAATTTGTTTGCATTTTGGAAGAGAAAATGACTCAAAAACTAATCTATTTTTGCAAAGTATGTCAATCCAATAAAACGCAACCATTACCTTTCAATGGGTGGACATACTTTGAAAAAGCTGCATTATAAAAATCTATAAAAGAAACTGATATATCTGCAAGTTAATACATGGCCAAATAGATCTGCTACATATGCTTCTGAACAGCTGTACATTACTCCTGACTTAGGCTGCTGGACTTCACCACACCACCAAGAAAACATCGCATAATTATTTTGTTGCATCAGTGAAGGAGCATACCATATGTTAAACCTTGGAACTGAATCAGCAAGCTCACTATGCCAATAAATAGAACCGCTAAACACTGAAATTCCTGTCTTAATACTATTCTTTTCCAACAAAGATAGCAAGCGATTAACATCCCAGACAAGTCAGAAAGGTTGCAACAGCAAAAACAGGTTAGTGATGAGAGACTAATTATGCCCATGTACATCAGGTATGCATTACACCAGGTTAGCCACTGAAACGTTTAAAAGAAGCAACTCTTGATATAATCTCAAGCAGCAGAGTAATTCAAAATGCATCCATCAAAGCACCACTAGCAGCAAACCCTGCACATTCAAAGTCAGTATCTCTGCAAGGCAACAAAAGCTAGAAAAGCCTTTTCTGGATTTAAGTACTGCTGCAGTTCACCATATAAAAGAGCTTCTTAATTTAAGAATTTCAACCAAAAGAATAACGTGTTTCAGTATTAAAGGTACCACGCTCGTTGTTTAGCAAAAGCATGCATCGCTAATCAGATTTTAGGGAAAAAAAGAGTTTCTACTACCTTGTCACAGGATTCCATCAGAAGATGTCTTCAGAAATCCTGAAGTCATGTACAAAGCAGGAAAAGAGGATTGGAAGATTAGGGATATTAAAAAGGATTATGAGGAACAACTTAATGAGATGCAAACCTATGCTTGAGAAAGGATAAACTAGCTCAGGAGCCCTGAAACCTGCTTCTGTTAAGCAAATTAAGTGATCAGAAAAGAGAAAGTTAAGTGATCACAAATGCATGACAAGTAGAGAAGCTAGGGTGTTGTGTTTTTTTTTTTAACCCCTCAGAGGTTTCCCTGATCCCTAACCATACAGGGAGAACTTGTCCCAAGCCAACTTTTTAGTAGAAAATATTTCACAGCAAAATCTATTCCTGATAATTTGGTATTCAGCAAAAGCAGCACCCACTTGATACCGCATTTGTATCAGCAGAACATTAAGCAGCCATCTTTCTTTTTTTAATTTAAAAGCATTAGTTTTGCCATTAATAATAGTCAAACTAATCAAAAGTAGAATCAATGCAACAAATGAATAGTTACGATTATATGAAGATGTCAGCATAGCTTTTGTAAATGGAATAGCATCTTAAAACCGTTAGGAATTCTTTTAAAGAACCAGTGAACCACAAAGGAAATCCTGTTATCTACTTGGATTTCCAAATGGCATTTGATAATGGTCCCACATGTCTTTCTTTATGAAGAAACTAAGCTGACATGGGATGAGAGGGAAGACCCTCATGTAGATCAAGTACTGTTTTAAACAGAAAACAAGTAGCTGGAACTCTTAGTTTCCATATTAAAGGAAGGTTACCAGTGAAGCCCAGAAGTGCCCTATGCTAGTCAACATCCTCCTAAGTGATCTGGCATTGAGACAAATAGTAAAGCAGGAAAGTCTGAGGCTGCAAGGTTATCTAGAATAAGCCAGCTCAAGAACTGCAGACAGACATTAAAATATAGAGTGCACAATGAATTAGCAGGCAGAATTTGAAATGGGATAAATATAAGCACGAGAGGCATATGAGGAAACTCTATCTTTACAAAGATGCAATGAGGGGCTCTACACCAACTCTAAACACTGAGAATCAAGATCCTGAAATAAGAATTCTGTTAAAAGGTCCATTCAATACTCAATAAGCAAGAAGAACAGGCAAGTCCCATAGTAGCAATGAGGAAACAAAGTACAAGATAGAACAAGATAGCCTAAGATGTAGGAATACTGTGACACTACCACACACAGGTGTGGTTCACCCAAGTCCCTAAGATACAACAGAACTATACAGAGGTGATAAAAATCTAGAGGCAGGAATCAGCTTCAAATATAAGGAATGATTAAATAGACTAGAAAACAGACAACTGTCAGGTGATTCAACTTTTCCCTTCCCTCCAAGTCAGCTGCAAAGAGGATTCATGTACTGCCTCATTAATGCACAGACCTATGGCTCAGCACCTACAACCCTAGTGACAGCCTCGGGACGAAAAAAAAAAAAAAAGAGGTGAGACAAATTCACATACAAAATCCACAAGCTTAACAACACACTGACTGTAGCCCAGGTAGTCCAAGAACCATAGATCATTTATATCTGAGAGATTATTCCAGGAACTATCACCACAGGCTCCTCTTGATATATTCTTCTCCCAGCATTTGGCACTGGCCTCTAATGGTCTCACCCAGTACAGCTGTTTATGTTCTTTGCGCCAATTATCTCTACTGCCAAAGCCTAACAACTGTGAAAAGCATCATGAAGCCAGTGCCAGGATTAACTGCTCCAAACATGTCCCATTCTCCTCCACACACAGATGTGAGCACCTGTCATGCAAAGCCTTCTCATGTTTTACTACTGTAGCTCAGCCTTTCTGACCTCTAATACTACTTCTCTCTCAAGTCTACTGCTGCCAAAATATTCCTTTCATTCCATTACCAAAAGCATCAGAGTCTAACTCTATGCTAGGCATCCACTTTGCAAGGAAACTTAGAGCTATACCTACTCTAGTCAACTTAGTTGACCGCAAAAGAGATGTTATGTTCTTTTGACAATTCATCCAGCAGCTACCCTTGAACTCTGCTGCATACCGATCTTTAGGTATGAAAACAATCCTTTCAACCACATCACGATGCTCTCTCAAGTCTCTGTCCAGAAATGGACTATGACTAGCAGGCCCTAGCTACTCCTGCTCTCCTCCTTGCGTACTACAGTATATACTACCTAGTTCTGCCCTGATTCTAAAGCCAGATGAAACAAGAATCCAGTGTACATTGCCAGCACTGCTTACCTCTTACATTAAGACCTTCACTACAGGTAACCACCTAACATTGCAGATAACAGACACTAATGACTTAACAGCAGTGTGAATGAAGCATAGCCCACTGTGTTGATTCTTTATTAAAAGATATTAGACCAAGACAGCACTGTTAAGTACAGGAAGGCATCAGAATAACACCCTTGGGAATCCCTTTAAAGCCCTTTTAAGTGCTGGACACCCCAGCATAGACAGTAAAGGCTTCCAAAGTTTCCAAACTTCCAGAATTTCCAAAGTCTGCATTTTCCCAGCTCAGCCACAGTACAAGAAAATAAAATTTGCAAAAGGGGCTGACAATGTGGCATCCCTACACATTAATTTGCATTGTCCAGCTCTGACAGCAGCATAATAAGAAGTGAGGATTGGCAAACATGGGACTAGAGCTCTGGAAGGCCCTGAATGCAATGCATTTTTAACAGTGCATTGCACAAAACCCAGTAATTGAATTTATCTTGGTTATCGAAATTCACCAATATATCATAAAAGCAAAAAACCCAGTAAGACTGGAATTCAAAACACTTCAGCATACCAATGAAGAAATAAACAAAACGTAATACACACTTAGTATATAGTAACACCACCACATCTGAGTAGCTACAGAAATGAATCTCTGGACATCAGGTTTGGTACACAATACCCTTCAGCTGCAAACTGGTAAACACTGAAGCAAGTCTTCTGGGGAAGCATCATCATAAGCTTCCCTTGCTTATGAGGACTCTCCACAGGCACCTGCTATGGTCACTAGACAATGCTGGCCTGAATCCTCCTTCAGCCTAAGCAAATGTGAAGGTGTTTACACTCTCGTGCTCTAAAACAGAACTTTTGTGTCATTATCAAGAAATGGTTAAAGACAACAGGTATGGAGGGGGAAATATGAATGCAGTAAGTAGACAGATGCTATGCAATGCTAATTAGTGCAGGCAGAGCACCATTCCAGTGTATCATAACACTTCTGGTATCCACACTAATCCTCAACAAGCCAGTTCTTTTGTTTCTGCACAGCACTATAATGTACCAAGCAGATATGCCAGGTATTTCAGCACTGATCTCATTCAAAATCTACAGTTTCTCTGAACATGTAGTTGAAAATATTAAGCAAAACAGGCTCATTATTGTTAAAAATGCTTTAATTCTTTACTTTGTTAAATTCCTATTAAGAAGCAGAATAATTAAATCAGATATGATTTTATACTATTCATAAGCTATTAGCTACATCTGAAGAGATACATGCCCTATTATCTGTGTACCCAAGCAATGCAAACCTAGCAGTAGAGACCTTAGTAAAAAGTTTAAATAGCTTGATTCCATATTTTGAAATAAAATTCCAGCAATTTTAAACTCTCTGGATGCTTAGTCTTATAAATTTAAAATACTGACTACAGAAACAGAATGTATTACTTTGATGTACAAAGGCAGCAGACCCTAAGATGCTACATGTAGTTTAAAACCACTCAAGAGGATACTTTACAGCATCCTCTTGTACAGAGGATACTTTACAGCAAGAAACCATATATAGTTCTGAACATCAGTCATACCAGTCTGAGCTAACCTCACAATATTAAAGGACACTTACCTGCATTGCATATGAAACCAATCATTTTGTCATCAGTACTCCTAACCCAAACCAAGGCATTTACACTGTTTCTATAGTAGTCATTCTGTTGAAGCATTGGAATAAATATGGTTTTATTCTCCTTAACCTCAAAAAATCTGGGAAAAGATGACAGAGGCCAATCTAGGGCATCCTAAGGCATAGCTTTAGGATGAAATCTAATCAAGCATAGCTATTCACACTTATGTTTTATGAGAGGGAGAATCTCCTTCACAATACAAAAGATTGGCATGCTGCTGTCAGAAGGTGGTAGTAAAAGCAATAGGTAACAAGTCCACTGGAAAACAAGGAATGCTGTAGATAAAACACAGCAAAACACAGCCTTTACAACATAAAGCATTCCTAAACATCACCACACCTACCCTCACAAAGCCACTGAATATGATCCATTTGAAAAAAGTGACAACTTGCACTGCTACAGACCATCTCCAGCTCTGAATGAGAAAGCAGAGAGAGCACAATGCCATTTCAGAGCATATAGGCATTCCATCAAAAGTACTACTGCAGCCTGGGAGAGGGCAGAGATCAGCCTTCTTAGTCTGTTACCAAATGACAACACAGTAACACTGTGAGCTACTGCATATAACTTGGAAATTCCAGCGTGTTGTAGAAAAACATTCTGCAGAGAACAATACTCATGGCAGAGTAAGCTCTAACATTCATGCATATGAGCATAAGAGCATCTATGATCAAGTCCTTCTTCCTATAATCTATGTCCGAAGCAGGCTGCAACTCAAGATTGTAAGGATCACATTTTTTGACAGTTGCATACACCAGTTTGACACCACTGAAAACACTCTTGTCAGTAGACCACCACAGTTATGGAAGTGGTGCCTCAGGACTGGGCTGACAGTTCCAGGTAGCACCAGGCAACAAATCGGGAACATAAAGGATCCAAAAGAAACTTCTGTAGGGATCTGTTCCAACCCCAGCCTTTTCAGCGCACTTTTATTTGAACAGCCAATTAATACACCAACCCTGGCTTCAGGAAAATTAAGTTAAACTCACCAGTAGTCAGGAATTACTGCAGAAGATAGACAGCTAAGGCCACTCCATCAGTGACAGTATTTTTGTTATTTCAATCACGTAAGTACCTCATAAAAAAATGTCTAACACCAAAGAGAAAACTGTTTTAGAATACACGCTTGTCCAAAATTCACCTTGGGTAACAGAACTCAAAGTTTAAGGCAGAAACTGTTTCTCATATTTAAGTCTATGGTTTAAACTTCCATGCTCTCCTTCAGCACTAGTTCCCCGCTACTCTAAGGAAAGCTGGACCTAAGGGATCACACATGCTGTAGTTACCAGTGTCCCACTCCTAGCATCAGATCTCACTGTAGTAATACAGATCCATGACTGAAGATCAGGAAACACAGCTTCCACTTTCAAAGACATTTAGCCAAGAACTTGTCATTAATGCATCAGCAAAAGAACAACCTATATTATGGAACTGAATAGTGCAACTGAAGCTTGACTAAACAATTTTCTTGTGTATGGATTCTCTATAAACTTACACTTGAAAAGTAGCATAAGCTTTACTAAGGGAAAGCCAACAGAAAACAAAAGGGCAGAAGATGAAAGATAAGGATATGTCATTGGCATAGGGGGTGCTGCCTAGCAGCTAGAGGACAGAACCTGCAGTGCCTGGATTCGGTTCCCAGGTTTGCCATAGACCTGCTGGGTGACCCCAGGCACTCCCTCATCTGCCTGTCTGGAGATCTACCTCAGCAACACGGACTTGCCTTACAGAGATAAATTAAGATGTTAACTTGGTGTTCTACTGCATCTCTATGGAAATAAAACAAAAGAAATTCAGACTATTTTTAAGATACTATTGGAAATTTAGACATACATCTTATTAGTACAGGACACAAAGCTCCCAGCATATGACCTCTTAAACATCCAAATCTTAGATTCCTGTGAACAATTTTCACTTTCAGTCTCAGTTTGGAATTAAAAAGCAGTAGTCTTAAGTCCTGTCCTCCCCAGGAGAGGGTATGGTTTGCAAAAACAGAACTTTGAAAATATCTTTTTAAACTTCTGGATAACTTTAATGTACCTAACACCTTGACAGTACCATGCAAAAGACAGAAGGAAGATGCTGTCCTTAAGTTAAATCTCTCACTTAAATTGCTCCAGCTCTGAAAGCATACCAATAGTTCCAAGAAACTATTTTTGAAATGACATCAGAAACCTTCTATGGTCAATCAATGCAGCCAGCACTTTTCCCATTAATAAAATAACCTTAACATTAGAAAGCAACATTTCCCCTTGACTGAGTGAAATTTGACAGCTGAAATACAGAAATCTCACGGAGCACCCCAGAGGCGCTTTGCTGAAGTTTCATCCCTTCTAGACACCAGTTGGACCAAATTGAACACTCTGGCTTACTAACTTCCAATTTATATGAAAAAGTTACAACCACAGAATAGGATAAGCTTCATAAAAGCAATCTCTTTAGAAAGCCAAGTTTTCAGTTCAGATATTGGCTGGCTCAATCTATTCTAGAGCTAGAACACTTCCCCCAAAAACATCCTAAAACCACCCTGGCTTTCATGCTTACTTCAGCCAGAACTGGGCACTTCCCTTTCAACTGATGTTCCTAACACTCCCAAAGTAACCAGTCTGCTACACGCTAAGCAGAGGCACTTAAAGATGAGTGCAAGGGCCTTCTTTGAGCTGCTCCAAACCGAAGCCTTCCCTTTCCCCCTTACAATCTGAACTGACCCCTAGGAGCTTTGCCCAGCAGCCCCCACCCACCTTTGCTTTGATTACTGCAGGCGCCGTCTGACAGTGGCCTGGCACCTTCACCTCCCAACCTACTACAAGGCAAGGCCTAACACCCTGCATCTGCGGGTTCCCAGGCCCTGCCCGCATCGCCACTTCGGCCAGGAGCCACCCAGCCAGCAGAGGCCGAGGCGATTTACAAAAGAACACGGTTTTGTGCCCCGCCATCCTCCATCGTCGACCTCACTGCCACAGCCGGCTCCGGAGGAGCTTGTTCGACCCCAACCCATCCACCACCCCACGCCCGGCGGGGCCGCAGGAGAGGCTGCCGAGGTCCCCCTTTCCTCTCGGGCTGCAGCAGCCCCAGGGGCCCCGGCTGCTCACCCCTGCACGCCCGGGCTGTATTTCCTGGTCTTCCAGGGTGTGCCGGGGCTCTGCAGGGCTGGCTGAGGCGGCTGCCGCTGCTGGTGGGGGGAGTTGTTGATGGCGACGCCACGGCTGCCGGAGAGCAGGTAATTCATCCCATAGGTGCTGGCTTTATTCTCTCGTTTCCTACGGCCCGGGTGGTACTGATGCTGCTGGGGAGAGGCCGGCGGCGGCGGGTGGGGGCTGCGCGCCAGGTGCGGGGGCTGGTGGTGCCCGTTCACACCGTTCACTTTGTTCTCGTGGAAGTTAAAAAACTCCCCGGGTCCGGCCCCGCTGCCCAGCAGCCCGGGAGGAGCCACCGCCGCCGCCCGGGGGCCGCAGGAGGAAGAGGAGGAGCCGCCGCCTCCGCCGCCGCTGCACGATCCCGAGGAGGAGAAGCCGGGGCTCTCGGTGCCGGACTCCACCGACGAGCAGGAGGACGAGGAAGACACGGAGGGAGACTTCTGCAGCCGCCGCCCTCCCTCGCCGCCGCCGCCGCCGTTCACCGCCGCGGGGCCGGCGGCGGCAGCGGGAACCAGTCCGGTCAGCAGGGCCGGAGGGGAAGGCGACGGCGAAGGCGGCGAGGAGGAGGAGCAGCAGGCGCCGCCGCCGCCGGGCGCCCCGAGCCGCAGGCAGCTGTGGCCGCGGGGCGGGGAGGCGGCGGAGTCCAGCGCCGGGGAGTTGAGGCAGAGGTAGTGCGGGAAGCTGGCGCCGCCCCGGCCCCCCACGCCCTGCGAGGTCTCCCAGATCTGCATCCACAGCGCATTCGCGGGGCCTTTCTGCTCGGGCTGGATCCAGGCCACGCGGGGATCCATCCACGCCCGCCCGCCTCCGACCCTCACGGCCCGGCCAGAGCGCCGCGCCGCCGCCCGCTCCCTCGCCTCAGCGCGCCGGGCCCGGCAGCGGCACTAGACGCGGGCCGGGAGCGGCGGCATGTGTCGCGGGGAGGGAGGAGGCGGGGGACAGAGCCGAGCGAGGCGACCGCGGCTCGGGAGGACCGGAGACGGCGCGAACTGTACCCGGCCCGGCGCTGCCCGGAGCGCTCCCCTCGCCGTTCCAATGTGGCGTCCCCCTCGCCAGGGCCAGAACAAGCACTGCGCATGCCCCGCAGATTTTAAACCTTCACTGGAGACGGCCGCCCTGGCAACCGCACATGCGCGCTGGCCGCCCCGGGGGGCGGGGCCAGGCCCGCCGAGAGCGGTGGGAAGGCGGGGGG
>JANZLQ010000030.1:92157-108036 GCA_026212715.1 Elanus axillaris | reverse complement strand
CCCCCCTCACTCCAACCCCCTTCCAGGCGGCTGCAGAGAGCGATCAGGTCTCCCCTCAGCCTCCTCTTCTCCGGGCTGGACAGCCCCAGGTCCCTCAGCTGCCCCTCATCCGACTTGCGCTCTAATGAACTGCCTCAAAAAAATTCTGTACTTGACTTAAGGAAAGTTCCAGCAGTATAATGAGAATATACAACAAACACACAAAGAACAAAACCTTCTTTGTTCTTTTCTTCTTCTTTCTTTATACTCCAATTCGCTACAATTTCTAAAACCACTGACATTCACATCCCATAGACCTTAGCTTTTCTTTTTCTGAAAGAAGAGAAAGAACACAGATAAGCTGTCCGAGCATCACATTTCAGATCCTCATCCTGCTATAGGTAGACCATAAATGAACATTATGTGAGCAAACCAGCTGAACCTTTAGTCAAGATATTTAGCAGCATAGCACCAGAGCAAAACTGAGGCTTCAATACAAATTATCTGTAAACTATGATAAAGACTACTGACTACAGAGAGCTACAGCTCTTGAATGTAAGGAGACATCCTGAACACTAAGCAGTTTCTCACACTGTTTACTATTAAGAGAATCTTTGCCTTTTCATAAAAGGAAAAAAAAAAAGTGGTGGTGGATAAGAGACTGAAGTGCCACAGCCAGATCTTTTTTATTGGTTGGTTGTCCCATTAGTCATTTTTTAACAAACATCCCTAAAGATGTAAGATACTAATTCACCATAAACTGTGCAAGTATTTAAACACCTCAAGTAGACAGTGCTCTTTGAATCCTGTATTTTTTCACCTAAACCAGATTTTGATAGCTAGATGATTGAGATACCAGGATTTTTAAAACTGCCACAGGAATGTGAAATAGGGTTTAGAAATAACTCGATATATAAGACCAGGTTTCTGAAATTCTCTTCAGAATATGCTTTAAGTGATACTGTTGAACATTTATTGTCTACCAACTCCACTTTAGTACTGAGGAGTAAATCATGCCCCCCCCCCCATCCTCTCCCCAGGGAACTTCATGACTCAGTGTTCATCAAAACAGCCAGGATCAAATGTCAAATTATAGCATAACAAAAACAGGGGAAGCCTCAAACATCCTGTAAAACACTAAGAAAAGATGCAAACACTAAAGAAGTGGTTAAACTATTTGAGAATCAAGTAACAACACTGGCATGAAAGGAACGGGTATTCCCGTGTTCTCCCAACCCTGGACTTGCAGGATATTGGCTGGAAGCAGCATCGCTCAACACTATGAGGAGGAACTGACAGTCCAAGGGCTTAGCTGTAGGTAAGCTACCACCACTGTAGGACTGCCAGTTCCTCTCCCCTCCTTCGGCTATTTCAGTCAATAACGACACAATTTTTTGTTACTTTTTTTAGACCACTGAATAAATCCTTACTGATAGCCAAGACTTCAGTGCAGTACGGACTGTATAAACGCAGCAGGAAGGAGAGGAGGAAGAAACAACTGTCAAGCAGAAGCTTGGGTCACAAAGCACTTTTTCACTGCCCATTTCCCAAATGTACTGTCTTTAAACTAACATATAAAAATTTAAAGGTAAAGTTCATCAGACACGTTACTTTGATTACTACAGCAGTGTAACTCAACAGCAAAGACAGAATTTCAAGCTCTAGCCAAAGCTTACTGCAACACCATACTGGAAAACTCAGCATCTGGCAAAATTATATTACCAATTTGTTCTGAAGAACATAACCCAACATATACAGTATAAACGGATCAGAAGACACTCGGGAAAAGTGTGATTTCCATTGATTTCTAAAGTATATTAGCAGCAGTGTTTTGGGGGTTTGTAGGAAGGTTTGGGGATTTTTGTTAATTTGTTTGGGGTTTTGTTTTTTAATTATTATTATTATCTGGTTGTTGGTTTGGGGTTTTTTTGTTCATGTTGTGTTTGGTGGGGTGGGTAAGTTTTCTGTAGAATTTCTTAATTTTTGTTTTTTCAGCAATTAAAAAAATTCTTTAATACCACAAGCACACAAAGGACACAGATGTGCCTGAAACTCAAAAGTCAGTACACTTGGGATGCCATCATGTTTCTGAAACCCTTCTGGAGTCCTTTGGGAGAAAAACGTGGGTGTATGAGAACTGACATTAATAAAGCAAACAGCACTAAAAGATTGCAGATTTTTGGAATATAAAGCAATCTAGACTGTTCTCAACTGGAAAAGGAAGACACTTGTTTGTTTTTTTTAAACAGCATAGTAAGAGAATTTTGTAAAAATCTTAAGGTTTTTTTATAAAGTTAGAAAACATTACACAATTGTTAACAGTGATAGACTGGCCTAAGTACTGCAAATAAAGAATGCCCTCCACAAATAGGGTTGAGTGAGAAAACACGTGTTGAATATTGAGATAGTCATCACATTTGAAAGGTAGATGACAATCTTAATCTATTATTTGGGAGAGGTAGCACTACAACTGTTAATGTAAATGGCATGAAGTATTACCTACCTACTGTCCATTGCTGCGTAAGAGTGCAAAGAGGAGGAAGAACACTGTCTCTCACCTAACAGCAACTATACTCATCTCATGTCCCTCGTCTGCATCATCGGTTCTCCCGAAAATGCAGGTGGGGGGAAGAAAGGATTAGGAAAGCAAGGCAAAAAAAAAGTCAGCCCCGTTCGCGCACGCAGAGAAGTAACAGGCAAAACACCCCATCCAGACTGCAGCGAGCGTGGCTGACGGCACAACCCTCAGCACAGTCTGGCTAGATCGAGTGGGAACAGCAGAAGCCCGCACAGGCAGAAAAGTACCGTAGAGAAAAGTCCCGTACAATACTTTCCATCGCGTGAATTCAGACACATTGCTGAATGTATTTATGATGGTCCTCCACTGCTGGAAAAGCATTTCTGTTCCTATTCACCCTGTCCATCAGATTCTGGGTTTTCATTAAGAGGAAAAGCAGTAACTAATAGCAGCACTGAAGCAAAGGCTTTGTCACAGTGATGATCAGAGCATGCTGTTAACCTGCCAACACCTGTGAAGCGTTAGCTGTTACAAAAAGCTTCCATTTCAAAAACAGCGTTAAAAGTACAGCTCAGTACACAAACGGGATCACAATTTTTCTGTTCTTTGGGTAGTCTTCAAATTTCTCAAGGTACCATCTGAAAAACAAAGACAGAAATCTGATGAGTACTGAGTCTTCAAAATGCTTTTGAAGAAATTAAGTAATGGTACAATGTGTTCCGTGTAATCCATGTATTTCCTGGCTACAAACAAAAAAAGTGCCTTTAGAGCCTACTCTGGATAGAAAACCGCCATTTACCACACTCATCTTAATGACTTCTAGTCACCAACTACAACAAAAGAAAGTTACTGCTGCCAGCAACAGAAAATCAAACTAACAGATGTGGTGAGAGCAGCCAGGGAAGGAACAGTCTGTTGTTGCAAGATGTATGTTGTTATGCATCCCAAGTATCTGCATTTTAGAAGTAGAAGGGAAAAAAGAAAATAAAAAACATTCAAGGGGATAACATGTCACATTGTATAATGACTTCATGTGGAAGCAAGGGATACTTCAACATGTGTTTGACAGTCCTGTTCTGGATAGAAACGTCTTCAGTTGCAGTCAGGATTGGGATAATCAAACTAAATGTGACAAATATTACACTACCCTTACTGCTAATCCCCCTCAAAGTCCATCACTATTTTCAAATACAGACAATTTAAAAGAATAAATGCATAGCAGTAACAAGTGTTTATTATTTGCCTGGCCATCTTCTATAACAAACACATATACTCCCATCTTCAAATATTTATTCTCCTGCTTCTTTAAAATAATAATAAAAAAAGAATTACCTTCAAAGCTTAATGTATTCATCTCAATAACTAACTGCAAGAGCAAAGCTGGAATAAGCAGGGAATGAAACTTGCAATGCATATTAACCTGCAGCTGTGGAATACCAGCATTACACTATTTATCCTTTTCAGTCATTTATTCTAAGTCTTTCAAACTGAACAGACTACACAAAAATATTTCTTCACTTACATGGATTTGCCATTTTAGATGGGGTTTTTTTTCTGTACCCCTCTTCCATTTGTATGCATTTTTCCTTTAGTGCAAATTACTTCCGTTAACAACATTTAGCTTTTCATAATGCTCTGTAAGTCAAGAGCTCTGAAACAGCACTGTCGAGGCTTAAGACAGACAGAAACCACCCATGGAATTTGAGCCTGAAGAACATAACATACCAGGGGAGGCTGAGGGACCTGGCATTGCTTCGTCTGGCAGGGAGTAATACAGAGTATTACAGGAGTCTGGGAGTAATACAGGAGTCTGGAAGGTAATACAGACCTGGAACCCCCCACAAACAAGGTGCAGGAAAACCTCCATTTCTGGAGGTCTTCAAGTCTCCACTAGACATGGCCACGGCTGCCCTGACAGACAGTGAGCAATGGCATTTTTTTCAACCTACTTTCTCAATAAATTCATGTTTATTTCCTCTTATGCCACTAAGTTTCAGCCTGAGAACCAAAGCAGGAAGACGAGAATAACCAAATTAAGATCATGTTCAAATTCTTTTAAACATCCTATTCCTTCAAGAGAATCCTTTCAAGAAACAAGTCTTCTTAAACTATGATCCTTCTTTTAGCAGGAAAGCCACATTATGAATACAGTACATTAGCAGTCAGACTGTTTCATTACAGAGCAGAGGCTTTAATAAATATCACTCACCAGAATTGTTTTCATATTGCCTATTCACTTGATTATAAACAATAGGATATAGACTTGACTATAAAGCGTGCCTGTCATAGAAGACTTTAGAGTGATTTTCAACATTTTAATGCTATAGAAACAAGTTTGAGCCACAAGGGAAAGTATAGTATATGATCAATTAAGACAATTTTCCCAAACTTGTCTATAATCTTTACAGATCCCGGATGAACTGTGTTTATTTAAACATTATTTTGATCACCTCATCGTACACTGCATGTGTTTATGCTCAGTACCATCCTGTTGAAATTCTGCAGTGCTTACTCTCTGTCATATTCTCCACTGCCGTAACAGAGTCTTTCACAAAACTTGCTCTGCAACATCCCTGTGGGATGATGTGAAATGGAAATTAAGTGTGGCATAAGAACAACGGAAATTACACGACACAAACACTTACTGGTGGTGTTGTCTTGCCCTTGAACCCAAGATGAAAAGCGTACACAATGCAAATGCAAGGCTTTCAATGGTGCAGCAGGCAAGGGCAAACCCAAACCATTCCAGGATCTCTCCAAAAAAGTTGGCTCCGCTGACGTACTCAAACATTCCCCCTGAAAGCCAAACAGAGTTATTTTAAAAGCACCTTAATCAAGGAGATCCCCAACGCTATCTTTTACTGTAAGTCAGCTATGAGCTGCATTACCAATGTCTCTATCGAATTTTTAAAGGCAGTGGAGGCAGTGTTTTTCAGTTCAAGCTGTACTACGGAGGATCACTTCAGACCTCATTCTAAGACAGACCTTCTCAAGCCGCATTTTTCCTCTTTAAATCATGAAAGAAAAGCAGATTTACCAGTATCAGAAGCGAGTTGATGCCACTGTAAATGATTACTCAACGATGATATCAAACTGGCTCTTTGATCATAAATGAAACCTTTTTTGAAATATGTAAAAATAGAAAATATGCTCCCCTTTAAGAGTCCCAGAAAATACTCATAGGGTTAGTTAACATACAATGTTAGCATGCAATTTCTTTAATTCAGAAATTTAATTATGAACAATATTACTATTATGAATTAAACTTCCAAACTTATCTTCCAGCTTAAAATGTGTTGCCCTTTTGTTCCCATTCCCCGTCAGGTCTACTGCTTCAGCCCTGACACTCAGTGAAAGAAGTAACTGGCAGTCTGTGTTCAATGTGTTTTACAGCCAATTATGCATAAACAATCAGTACTCACCTGCTGGGAATTTTATAAAATAAGAACTTTCACCCTAATTCCAAAGTTAGTGTACAAATGGATAACATCTCATTATGTGCTTTACCAGTGCGACTAAAGAAACAAGTATTTGCCAAATGTAAGAAAGGACATCTTTTGACCTTGCTTTAATTCATTTGCTTTTGTAACAAAAGAGAAGCAGAATTCTAGCACTTAAAACTGGATAAGCAGTATCAAAAAGACCAGCTCCTCCTGATCATGCAGCAAATAACATCTTATTTCCTTCAGAACTTTTTTGTACACTAAACATAGTATGGTACGTTTGTATTAATTTTTCACAGGGGCACTTGGATTTACATTTATTAAAATTATAAAGTTACCTTCTGGGTGAAAAGTAACAGTCTACTGCCTTGTATACCTAGTTCTTCCAGTTTTATTTTAAAAAAATCTCACTAAAAACCAAGAGAGAGCAACAACTAAAGGAAAAGCTTAGAGAAACAGCAGACTTCCAAGGTAACTTATTTTTCTGCTCTCACTGAGCGCAACACACCTGGAAGAGCATAATGTTTCCAGAAGTGTCAATAAACCTTAACACTTCAATAGGCTCCACAAGAAGTCCTTTCATATTCTCCATTTTCCTGTGAAGGCCAGAATTTATAATGCCTGACTTCCTCAGGATCTCTGTCCTCTCTTCGCCACGTCTCCCTTGCCAGAGCAGTCGCTGCTCTCCGGTTACCTGAGATCGATCCCTCCCTCTTCCGAGGTGGGACAACCTAAGAGGGGCCAGCCGCCCACAGCTGTGGAGCACCTTCTGCCTCCCCTTTCCTGCCCAGCACTGGGATGATAATTTAGGTCGTCTTCCTCCACCCTCCTGCTGATTCTTGTAAAAGTTGTGGAATGCTATGTTCCATTTTTACTACTTCCTAAAAATATTCAAGAAATTCAAAGACTCACGCAAGCCATGCGATATCATGAAACAAATCCCTTCAAATACTTGGCTTCAGAGGGGAAAAAAGAAAATGTTTCCCACACTCTGAAATCACTTCTTGAGGCAGACAACGAACTGCTATTTCCAGTTTCCTCTTACATCATAAATGACCATCTCCCCTAAAAGACACCAGGCTTCAGCAGGTCACCTCTAGGCAGAACCACATTAGGTTGAAAGGGACCTCCCCAGATGACCGAAAGCAGGGGCAGCTGGAGCCGGCTGCCCAAGGCCATGTCCGGTCCGCTTCTGAGTATCTCCACAGCCCCTCTGGGCGACCTGTTCCAGTGTTTGACAACCCCCACAACGAAAACCGTGTTCAGATGTAATTTCACGTGTTTGAATTTTGTGCCCGGGGCCTCCGGTCCTGTCACTGGGCGCCACTGAGAAATGCCCAGCTCCCCCTTCTTCGTTCCCCCCCATCAGGTCTTTATCCGCACCAGCAAGATCCCCCCCAAGTCTTCTCCAGGCTGAAGAGTCCCAGCTCTCTCCGCCTCTCCTCGTCAGAGGGGCTTCTTTTGCTACATAAATTTCTGTACCATTTTTACTTACCTCTTGGTATCTTGTAACCGCTTTCCCCTGGTTTTCTCAGATTCCTGAGAATATGGTCAGAATGAATATTGATTGCCATGCCAATCAACCACCCTATAAAACCTGAGAAGAAATATTTAAAATACTACCTTTAATAATACACTGAGCCAAAGTGCTTGTTCAGAAAAACTAGTTATATATTGCATATTAGGCATATTATCTCAAAGCAGTAGAAATGTAAGCAGTATAAGCAATTCTGGTGACATCCCGCACAATCCCAGTCCCACACTAAGCTCTTCAGTCAGCACAGCTCACAGTAATCAACAGGTCTCCAGATAGGAATAGTACTGTAAGTATAAAGCTTACTCTTATGTCGCTAGACCTATATAAATAAATGTATGCATGTGCATATATACAGATGTATTGTGTATATTTCCCCAACTTCCACAAAGAAAAACAAATACACTGAAGTTGTAAACACTGAAAGAAACAGCCATTCTCATTCCTGCCAGAGGGAAACACCTTAGTCCCCTTCCTTTTTATTTTTTTTTCTGACAATATACCAGTTTCCAGAGCAGACTCCTGTGCAATCAAAGGAATAATAAAATTATGAAGGAATACATGCACTGTTTACTTGTGTCATTCAGCAAAATGGTTTTACCATTTATACCA
Source organism: Elanus axillaris (assembly GCA_026212715.1). Lineage (NCBI taxonomy): Eukaryota > Metazoa > Chordata > Aves > Accipitriformes > Accipitridae > Elanus > Elanus axillaris. The sequence goes on along the minus strand of JANZLQ010000030.1, from coordinate 99,950 downwards.
GGTTTTCATGAAAATTGAGATTATTGTCACATTCTGCATCCTTATATCTTGTTGCTGTACTTACATGAGATAAATCAAAAGGAATTTAGGATTGAAATTCAGTATTTTCACCCTTTCTTTCTGAGTCTTTGGCTACACATTACCTATGTTGTTTTCCTTTGAAGGCAGCATTCCTTGTTACTAGGAGCAGACAAGATCTGTGTTTTGAGGGTAGATGCAGCGTATTGTTTTGAATCCCCCTCCAAAGTTACCGATTTTTATTTACATTCCCAAGAAAATGCCAGTGATGTGCTTCTAGAGCAAAGTCACTTCACACACCAGGTAAAGAAAGCTTTGTCTTTTTGCACCCATGAGTCTTTCAGCTGGTTCTCTTTCAATAGAGAGAAATCCGGTAGTACGACAGCAAAGACACTAAGAGGATACCCAGATGTATGAGGCCACGTTCCCAGACGAGTAGGTCGTCAGAGCATACTTTACCGAGACTTAAGCTACATTTCAAAGTGAAGCCACAGATGTGAGCGGACCTTGCCTCTCAAACAAGTTGCTAGATTGGCAGCTTTCCTCTCTCAATCCCTCAGGGGCTGCGTTTACCTAAAGGACCTAGCTGTTCGCTTCCACATGGATTAGGAGAAAATGACTGCTCAGCAGAGAAACTGGCATTTTTGTGAACGCTCTCTCCATATTTACCTATATAAATAAAAAAATGTTGTTTGTTTAGCTTGTTACAATCTGCTTACGTTACAAAAGCAGTAGCAGAATTTAGTCCTGTGAAAAGCATGTTTCTGAACCTTTTGTTCATACAGCACTGTGCCGTAAGTTTCCATTAGAAATCAAGGTGTGCAGATGCCATATGTAAAGTCTCTGTTGTAGTAAAATTTTATGATAATCCTTTCAACTATATATTCAATGTAATTACATCCTCATGAGACAGATTAGATCAATGTAATGAGGAATTTACAGACCAATTCATGTAATGACAACATTCAAAACCACAGGGTGAGTAATTCAAATGCTGTTGAATTCTACTGTTAGGAAAATAGGTAATTTTAACTTCTTTTTCCTTCAAAACAGATCTCTATCTAAGCAAAGAATCTTGAATCCCGGCTGCATCTAGCAACAAAAATAGTTTGCTTCTCTTCGCATTTGTAATCATATATCAATTTGCTAATTGCCAGAGAAGATTGAGACTACCTTGGAAAACAAGGGATGTTATTCATACAACTAAGCAAACAAGTCATTGTCTCTACCCATACAATAATTCGAAAGTAAGTTTCTTAACAAGCACACAGATTACTTCTACTTAAATGAAAACAATATTTCTACTACTTTGTTTCAGTATTAGCATGAGGAAAAATGTGTACTGAAAGTTAGAACCAGTCCTAGAAAGAATACTAAATTTATTTCTTGGGAGAGGAAATTAAGGGACCCTTTGATTTCTCTGAAATGCCACCATAATTTTGGAGAATGTTACCAGCATATTCTGTACCAGCATCTGTTTGTAAATCAGTCTATGAACTACTAAGAACTTTTCAGGTAATGCAAAAAGACTGGAGCTTGCTTGAAGAGCGCCCAATAGCTGCAGAAGATCAGTTTGATTCTGTGTGGTTTTACCCCTCCTACTTGAAAACCACCACACGTCAGGAGACAACAATCGAATCCCTCTTCATGGACAACCACCCGCTGAACATGGGCTGTCTTCACAGCACCCCTCTTCGATTTGAAGACCCACTTTCCCCCAAAGTACCGCGTAGCCACGTTCCCTGTACTCCGGACTTCACTGTCCTCACCCTCAGGCCCTCACACGGCCAAGGGCCGGCGACGCACCGTGGCCTGTGTGACTTGGCTTCCCCCACGGGGGAACACGGACCAGGAAGGGAGCCACGGCATCCTCCGGTACGTTCTCCGAACCACAGGATGCACTGCACGACACAGACGACCTCACCAGGCTGTTGAACTCAAGAGGCTTTTTTGATTCATCAGGATAAACCTGGAGATCAAGGCCTGGGCTCCTAGGAGAACGCTTGCGTAAGGAGTACAGTAACTACGTCTGTATTACCAAGCGACCTAGCGCAAGAGAAGAGCGCTTCTGCCTTGTTCTACCAGTGCCCTCTTCACCCTCGCCCAAGTAGAATCTCAAGCAAAAAGACCTACTCTTGTTATACAGGCTATTTTAGAGCAACAGGATGGTACCTGCTGCCTGGTTCACCTCCCCAGCCCGCCCTTCAAAAACATGGAGCGCGAGATGCTGCACAGGCACCGGAGGAGGCCAGTTCCTATGGCTGGAAGTGCCCGTCAGACACTTGAGGTGAGCAGTGCTCCAGCTCAGGCCGCATGGTTAGTCTTTCCAAGAAGGTGCAAGATCATTCGGAGTGTCCGGATGCCGACAGATACAAAGAGAGATACCGACTCGCCTCCCTCGCTCTGTCACGAGACCATGCCCAGGTACGGGCAATGCCCATGGCCTCCTCGTGTCTCTTCCCTGTAGAGCAGGGGTGGAAGAGGTGGAAGGTGTGCTTGGTTGCCCAACTGCCGGATAAAAAGCCTTGTGCAACAGACTATGTGCTGTCACCTCCGCCTTCCCACTTACAGGTGCTGCAGAGCCGCTGCAAAGAAAAGCGTTTTGATGCAGGGCATGGTTAGCCATCAACATTAGAAGGAAGTAGTTGAATGGGGATTTAAAGGAGTAAGAGAAGACACACGGCATCCTGCAAAGGGTTTGATGAAGCTAAAGCAAGCAAAGGAAGGAAGGAGTTTCCAACTACAAGTGCAGACAGATTGGGAAAGAACACAAAGGTGAAACACGCAGGTCCATATGCCCCTGTTTGTAGCAGTCACCGCTTCAGGGTATCAAGGGTACTTTTGCTAAGTTCACAAGCTTTTTCTTGGCATGCATGTGGAAGGTACATGCTGAGCGATTATGAAGTTGCTTCCACGTTGGTTTGCAAGCTCATGGTTTTATCAAGTGTTGTACTGCATTTGAAGCAGAACACTTCCATTTCCTCTGAAAACAGACAAGTTCACTGCTCTGAACTAAGCCAACACACAGGCCAGAGAAACCATGAGGGAACCACATCAAAACTGTATTGCTGCTCCAAATCAATTGGTGGTATAGATATAAGCTATTGCTTTCCCAGAGTTAACTCTTAAACATCTGAAAAGTCAATCTGTACACTAAGGCTCCACAGACAGCGAACACATCAGTTGTTTGAAACCTCCCACCGTGACAGTTAATCAGCCTCTCCAAATTTCTGTCTTCACTGCAAGTATATCTTGTTTCAGCTTCAAACTACCGAGGTTTGTTTGGCTGCTATTTGTACGCGCTCTCCCATTTCTCTTCCACATGTAACTCAATATAGCTGAAGAAATATCTTGTTAGCCCTCAGCAAATATGCTTTCTTGCTATTGTTATTTTCTGATCTTCTACTCGATTGTTTTTTCAGTCATTTTAAACAGAGGCTTAAAGACACTGCCAGATGTTTTTGAAGAACTAGAACATAATAGTCCAGTTGTTCAGGGAGTATCCAGCGTACAACACAGCACTTCTGCATTTGAGTTGACTGAAGCTACAAGTATAAACTGCAGATATTTGGAGGTACCTAGTTGGGATGAAATACCAAATAGCAATTATAAATATCCACTATGTTCTGATTATGTTGATGTGCACTACAAAAAAAAAGACAAAAGCTTCAAAAGATATTCTAGTTACAGGAATAAAAGAAACAACAAGTCTTAGGTTTGGCCATTTCATAGCCATGCCAAACTTTACCTGAAGATTTATTACAGTAAGTCTCAAAAAAGCCAGCGAGTGACATTATGAAAATGGTTGCTATGTATACCAGGAATCTTCACTTTCTTAGTTTTCAGGATAACTTTTTAAAGCGGTATTTTGCCTTACAATAGTCATGAAAGCAACACTTTGCTTATGATGATCATAAATAAATGTATATAAGCATATTTCCAAAATGGTATTATTTGAAAACAAACAAAAAAAAAAACCCCAAACAAACCCAAACCAAACTAATTCATACACATAAGTATTTATAACTGAAGGCAGATGAACCTAACTGTTACCATTTATACCTTTCAGAAATCCTTGAAACTCAAATAAAACCCCAAAAACCAAAACCAAGGAAACCTGAGCAACAGTCTTATTACTTTAAGATCTTTCAGTAAGGAGGAACTGATTTATGGCTCCTGACTCATGATTTGTTTACAGCATTGTGTTGAGATATCTTTTGATTAAGATACTAAACTAGGACACCAGAAAGTCTGTGTTGCATCAGCCTTCAACAGTTTTGATCAACAGATCGTTTAATCAGTTTTTTTGTCAGTTCCAAGTTTAAGGAGACTGGAATTTCAAAAGTACCAAGGGAATTTCAAGTATATCCAAGTGCCTAGCACCCACTGAAGTCGTTCCCTTGTACCTCAATTTCTCCGTTTTTAGAGCACAAGCAGTACTGCCTCCTAATCTTGGCAAGAGAATCTATTTCAATTTAAATTTCTTCAATCTTACAGTCATGACAGCATTAAGCACTGTGGCCCTCTGTTTTCATCCACAATAATACTGCAGTAAAGATAAAAGTTTATTATTCTCCCTGTAAAAGGCTTGAGAGACCCGAGAGAAACACTAACTTGCTCTGGCTCCAGAGTAACAACAAGAATGGTACCAAGTCAGATCAAGGATCCACACAGCCCAGCGTTCTGCCTTTGACTGACAAGGCAAAAATATTCTTTTTTATCTTCAGATCAAAAAGATCCTTTTGTAAAGATTTCCTTGGAAAATGATACCATGTTTTTGACAGTAGGCAAAAGTAGATGTCTAGGAAACAAAAAATAGGGCAAAGACAATACTTGGCCACTAAGCACCTTACCCTATTAATCATACACATGGCTTCAAGTATAAACGTAACCTCACTTCCTGATAGGTGTCAGTTCACAGTTATATAATAAAAAAGGTTAAAAGGCTTCCAGCTACAGCAAACAAGAGAATTAACTATGAGAAAAGTTATAAACCGGGATTAAAGATACTATAAAATTATAATAAGAATAATTTCTTTCCATGAAGACAGAGGAAAACTACGCCTAAAGTTAACATAACTTGTTTTAACTCACCTGTAATGAAATGTGGATCTTTCAACCAGCCTGAAGGGTATTCTGCATAGTTGCTTAAGCTTCGGCCTTGCAAGTACCCGTTGTAAACACAGAACAGAAGTGCTAGCACAAAAGTGAAAAACGGTGTTGGTTTTCCTTCCCGGATCAGAAGAGGAAATATGAGTGCCCTATTGCAAACAAGGAAAGGAAAACTGTTTTATCAACAAACAGAAAAGATACTTTTGATGTCCAAAACTGTAACCCGTAGTCCGGCGCCTTTGATCCTGCTTCAGAAGGATAGTTACACTCGCTTTAACACCTCAATGTTAATTTTGTTGCCTAATCGGAATTACAAGATCGCTCCTTTCTTCCCTTATGACAGAAATGCTGAGCTTTGTACCCAAGGCAATTACTTTGTCCAGAGCAGTAAAGGCAAAGGGTATTTTTGCCCTCCTTTGTTCCTAAATCCTCAGTGGTATCACCAGGCTTTCCAGAACAAGCCAGGTCTCCCAAGCCCTACACCAAACCCACCGGCATTTCCAGGGGGGAAGTCAATCCCCTTGAAATTACCCTAACTGAGCTGTTTCCTCCTTGCCCTAAATGTCACTTAAAAGCATTCATTGCTTTGCCTTGACAGTCTTGGTCTACTCCATGACACCTGTTATAAGACATGACAAACCAACAGCTGCAATCCCATTTGGGAAAGGAATCTTGATTGCTTTTCCCGGGGGATTAAACAAACAAGCTCCAAACAAGAAAAGCAGGTGAATGTTTTTGTGCTCTGCCCCACTTCACTAGCCAACTCCCAATCGCCTATCAATTTAATGACAATCTATAATGATATAGAAGCAGGATTATGGAAGCCTGCGCATTCTTCACGTGTCTTCCAGCTACCCAAGGACTGCGGCTTCAAAGGAGCCATTCCAGAGGAAGCAAAACCGTAGCAGCTTTCGAGAAAGCGTAACAAATTCATTGATATGATTATTTAAAGCCCGCTATATTACAACAAACAGAATTGGATAACAGAGGTCTCTTCCAGTCTACATGCATCCACAGAACAGTCCCTTAGGCTGGCAATAGCAATAAGCAACCGGGGAAAAGAAACTGCAGTACAGCTCAGCTTTCTGTACAAAGCTTTGCCTTGCGTTCCTTGCTTTTCCCAGACATCGAGGTTGAGTTAACATCCCATGCCAAAGCTAATCTCTTTACTCTTAAGAATGGAAAAGGAGGGAGTAAAGACATACTCCCAGGTTTGCAAACGCGGCCAGCCAACGGTACGTCACATCCCTCTCAACCTGAGGATGCGGAATACTTTTGGTCAACAGCAACAGCCTCTCGCAATAAGCACTGGAAAACAACTACACATCAGCCCCGCACTCGGCTGAAAGCCAGCCTAAGTCTGTCCTGCTGTATTAGCGTGGCAGCAGCGCTACTTGCGGAGCATCTCCGGTAATTATTTGTCCATGACTTGAAGGGAAGAGCAGAATCCGAACCCAGCTCCAGCTAAGCTGCCTCCTCCCGAGGAGTTTTGCAGAACACCCAGATACCATCGACTACGTGACAACGTGCTGCACTCGGCCTTGGCTGTGCCAGGATTTTAATGAGTGGCTGAATATCCTGAGCTGGAAAGGGCCCACAAGGACCGTCAAGCCCGACTCCCAAAACAAACACTGTGCTGTTGGAAGCCGTGATTGGAACACAGCTACCGTCTCACTCGTCCAAAGGGCATGGGCACCCAGAGGCGACGAATTTCCCTTGCAGGACGACAGCGTCCTCGACTCTGCCCACTCGAGTCCCTCCTTACGCAGGGGGTCGTCACGGAGGCCACGGCCGCAGGGCGCAGACCACGCTGCGCACCCAAAGGGCCACGCGTTGCCTTTTCACGCCGTTTCTGGAAGGTGCTGCAGCACCCCACGCCGCACCGGCGCTCCGGCCTGCCGAGCGGCTGCAGCAAAGGCGCTGGCGATCGCCACGTTAGGTGAGAGCAGTTAACGAACGGCAGAGCGCCGGTCCCCACCGTCGGAACCCGTAGCCGGGTGTCCCCACGCGGAACAGCACCCACCCCCCCGCCATCCCCGGGGCCGCACCTGTGCGCGTAGTGCACGACGAAGCAGCCCAGGAGGAGGCGGTTGGGCCAGGCGGCGGCGACGGCCCCGCCGCAGGCGGCCAGCCCGAGCGGGACGAGGAGGGAGGGCAGCTCCTGCAGCGCCCAGGCGGGGCGGGCGGGCAGCTGCCGGCCGAGGCGCCGCGAGGAGTACCGGCCGTAGGGCATGGGGACGAAGCGGAGCAGCAAGGCGGAGGCGGCGCCCAGCGCCACCAGCCCGTAGGCCAGGAGCTCCAGCAGCCGCCGCTCCTCCGGCCCCGACAGCCGCCGCCAGAACCCGCACACGCCGCCGCCGGAGCCCATTCCTCGCCGCCGGCGCGCACAGCCCTCGCCGCCTCCATTCATCGACCGGCCGGCGGCACGCCCACCGGCGCCGCGGACCAATCGGCGCCGGGGGCGTGACTGGAGCCGCTCCCTCCGCCCGCCCTGTTGGTGGGGAGGCCGCGGTGCGGGGGAGGAGTCAGGGGACGGAAGTTCCGCCGGGGCGGTAGCGGTGTGAGCGGAGCTTCGCGACCCGGAAGGAGTTCTGTAGGCGGGGTGGCGGCGCACGCGTGGAGCGGCGCGAGCACGCGGCGCCGTTCGGGACGGGAGCGGGAGC